>JANIJG010012446.1:0-58133 GCA_024611175.1 Megaceryle torquata
CCCTGGGAGCAGAGGGGCAGGATCCCCCCCTCCCCTGCTGCCCACGCTGCTGGGGGTGCAGCCCAGGGTGCCACCGGCTGCTGGGCTGCGAGCGCACGGTGCTGGCTCAGCTCCAGCTGCTCATCCCCAGCTCCCCCAAGTCCTTCTCCGCAGGGCTGCTCTGGGTCCCTTCACCCCAGGCTGTAAGCAGTGGGCGAGGGTGTCCCAGGCGCTGCTGCCCCCTCTCCTGTTCTTGGTTCCCTCTCTGTCAGGAGGCAGTGAGCAAATCACGTGAAGCCAAGGAGGGCTGTAGGAATGTCAATCCAATTTGCCGCAGTCCATTATGTGACCCACCAATGAATTGGTGCTGTGGTTGTGGGCAGAGTGGGGAGGCATTGAAGAAAGGGACGCTGCTTCACCGTGTCCTGGGACAGGGCACGGGGACAGATGTTGTGCAGGGCAGGGCCAGGGTGAGAACAGCTCCTGCAGACAGAAAACAGGGGCTGTGCAGTGCCCATTGCAGAGGCTCCTTCTCACCACCGTGGTTGCTGTTGTTGTTGTTCCTGCTTTTAAAACAATATGCAAGGAACCATCCAATATCCTGGGGCTTGTGTTTATCTAGATTTTTATGAGGAGGAAAAAAAAAAAAAGAAAAAAAATTTGTGAGGGGAAACACACACATTCCTTCCAACCAGAAAGTCATGAGTTTTGATTCAGACTAATTACACAAGTGATATTTTTATAACCTCTGTGAAGCCTTCTGGATTTCTTGGTGTGTCTCCATTGTTTATGTGAGAGTGGCCAGGTAGCCAAGGCAAAGGAACGTTGCAAGACAAATTCCTTTGGCCTTGGAATATGCGGCACTCTCTTTTTGGCTTCATAAACAAGCCTGTTTTCCTGGTTTCAGATCTCTTTTAGGTTCTTTTGTTGCCTCTTCCTCTCAACCAGGGTTATTCATGTTCTGCGCAGCCCTGGGCCATGTTGGCAGCTTCATAGCATCCCTAAAACATGCACAAAGTGGCCCATAATGGGGCCAGTTCTCCAGTAAATTAAATCACCACTGCTCTCCCTGGTCCCCTTCAGTTTGCAGTGATGAACCAAATCCTGTGTGGGCCTGACTGGTGAGAGCAGCCCCTGCCCAGCCCTGGTTCTCCCCACTATGGGTGGGTAGGGTCAGGCTGTATGGGAGGCTGCAGGGTGAAGGGAAGGTGCGAGATGGGTGAATGGCAAGTGCCGTGCTCTATGGTGGCAGATCTTCCTGAACAGCAAGGGTGCAGTCAGAAGGTTCCTACCAGCTTCTGCTCCATCCATCCTGAGCATGTATTGTCCACTCAGCTGAGCAAGCCTCTGTGATGCCTCCACTACTAGGAAATAGCCCAGCTATTACTGCATTAATTTGGAGTGCTAATTTTGACTCATTTAGCACTCTGTTGACTCAGCCAAAGTCCTGAAGTAGTAATTTCCACAGGTTTGTCTGGTCTTGATGATAACATTCATTGCTTGAATGCTCCCCCAAACTTGTGCCCTCAGTCCCTTGGGCATGCTGCCCCTCTAGGGTAATAAAGTGCAGCTTGGGTCTCTAGTGCTAGGACCCACCTGCAGTATGATTATGTCCCCTCTCTGTTTCTCCATAGAATCATAGAATTATTTTGGTTGGAGGAGACCCTTAAGAGATCATTAAGTCCAACAGTTAACCCAGCACTGCCAGGGCATCACTAAACTATCTCCATGGCACCACATCTCCACGGCTTTGAAACACCCCCAGGGATGGGGACTCCACCCCTGTCCTGGGCAGCCTGGGCCAGGCCTGAATGACTCTTTTGCAGACTAAGTTTTTCCTTGTATCCAACCTAAACCTCCCCTGGAACAACTTGAGGCCATTTCTTTTTGTCCTATAACTTGTTTCTTGGGAGAAGACATTGACTCAAGCTGTAACCATTGTGATGCTGAGAGATTTTTGAGAGTTTGAATGTAAAATGGACTGTTTCTGTGTACAGATCTATGTGGTTGCTTTGGTAGCACTATTGTGCACCAACTTCACAGCAAGTACCTCTGCCCCTTCTATCCCTCGTGAGAAATGAAGTTCAGGTGCCAGCTGGTGAGTGATTAGTACTGGTCTCTGGCATGGACGCTCTCAGCCCCAGTCTAATGCTTGTGAGCTCTTCCCACACCTACTGATGGCACTTGGTGTTTTTATGATGGGCTGTTGTCCGTACGTTGTTTGGAATGAGCGGTACTAACTGTTCTCTTGGGTGGTGGTTTGGGTGATGTGGAAATTACATTTGAGAGAACATCCAGTTATTTTGTTAGGGGACTGCCTGAGGAATGACCCAAAGTGGGTAGGAGAGACGTGGGTAGCAGTGAAGGGTGAGCTCAGGAGAAAGACACAAAGGAGAGGGTGTAAAATATATTGGTAAAGTTTCAAAGGTGGCATTTGGATTTCTGGGCTTGGACATAAGACGAGAGCATGTGTGAAGGATGGCAAAAAGTCACTGCTCAGGAGGCTGCTCACCTGGGAGAGGGAGCGCTCACCTTGAGGAGTCCACGAGTAGGAAGATTTGAGACAGGCTGTGGTGGGAAGAGATGGATGGTGGTGTGAGTCAGGGGTGAGGGGAGCCAAATTCCACACTGCTTTTAAGCAGAGGAAACTCTGCTGACATCTTAGAGCTTCAGGCAAGTACCAGCAAAAACATCTGGGCTGGATCTCGAGCGGTGTAAATCTGCTTGGGGGCCGTTGCCTTTGGTGGTGCCCCACCGATTTATGCGCATGAAAGGCTTGGCCCCTCTGCTTGCTTTCCAGCCTGCTTTTGGGGTCTTGTGGAGCTCTGGCTGAATGGGAGGGGGGTCACCTCAGAGGGTTTACTGATAAATGAGAAAAAACCCTGTCCTTCCATCCCGCTTCATCTGCCCGGGATTTCCGACCAAAAGTCACTGACTAATTCCATCTGGCAGGCTGACCATGCTTCAAAGGCTGCAAATCCTGAGACTTTTAACTTACAAACAAAACCATGCGTTAAAAGAAGAAAAAGAGAGAGAAAAAAAGCAAAACAAAATAATAAAAAAAAAAAAAAGCCAACCCCCCAAAAAAAGAAAAAAGAGAGCTCTCCCCAGGGAGAGTCTCTGCGAAATCCAAAACAAGGTCTCAGCGCCTGCCCTGCTGCTCTGGCTGACGCCAGTGTTTTTTTCTGTCCCTTTTAAAACCGAGCTGGAGTGTTCCCGACTCCTCCGTTCGACACCTCCGGCTCCCTTATTCCCCTCGGTGAGTGGGGCCGGGGGGGGGGGAGGAGGCTCAAAGGGAAAGGCCAGAGCAGAGGAGGAAAGAAATGCCTGGTATTGATCCACCAAGGCTGGCCAGACTGCAAGAAATTCCGGTTTGTGAAAAATGTTGCGGTTTAGAGCATTTGTTTTCGTTCCACAGTAGGATGAAACCAAGACTTTCTGGAAGGGGGGGGGGGGGGAGGAGGTAGGGGGAGAGGAAGAAAAATGACCCTTTTTTTGTTTTGGGGGGTTGTTGTTGAGGAGGTACAGCCTCCCTGTGGTACAGATGCCTACACTGCGGGGCTGGGGAGTCAGTCCTATCCCAACAGCCTCTCATTTCCAGCTTGTGCTCCTCTTGTAGGGTAGCTCAGGTGCTGGCATGAAGCCCCCAAGGGAATGAGGGGAGACCTCCTCCTGCCTCCAGCTCATCATATGCTCTTGATGGAATAGAACTGAGTTGGTGCACTGATTTGTGTCCAGTTTTGGGTCCTTCAGTACAAGAGAGACCAGAAACTACTGGAGAGAGCCCAGCAGAGGCTAGAGAGATGCTGGGGGGCCTGGAGCATCTCTGTGCCAAGGAAAAGCTGAGAGCCCTGGGGTTGTTCAGCTGGAGAAGATTGAGAGGGAATCTGATCGATGCTGATCAATAGATAAAGGGCAGGGGACAAGAGGATGAGGGCAGACTCTTGTCAGGCCTCAAGTTGCACCAGAGAAGTTTTAAGTTGGACGCTATGAATTTTGACCCTGCAAGTGTCATCAAGGGGTGGCCCTGGTGGCCAGGGCAGTGGAGAAATCCCCAACCCTGGAGGGGTTTCAAAGCCATGTAGATGTGGTGCTGAGGGACATAGTTTAGTGCTGACTTAACAGTTGGTTTTAAAGGTGTCTTCCAACCAAAATGGTTCAATGATTCTATGACTAGTAGTCAGCTCCCCATGGCTTCACCTGGCTACTGCCTGTGTTGCTGATGGGCCAAAGCGCTTCAAAGTAATGCAGCACTTACCTGGTAAACCTATCACCACCCAAGCATCTGAATTTAGGGCTGGAACTCCTCTTCCAGTGAAGCTGCATTGCATTATTTACTGTACTGGCTTAGCTCAGGAGGGAGTAGGGGGAGTGTTGGTTCCTTGGTGCTACCATCTTTTAGTCACCCGAGAAACAAAGTTCACTCTTTTCCCTGTGCTGAAGTGCACAGTTGTGCCGTGCACTTCCCCAGGCTGCCTTGGAAGGTGTCGCTGGGATCTGTTGTAAACGCTTGACAGCCCCCTCATAAATTGCTGGAAAACCTGCCCAGTAATGCAGCGCAGTCTGGAGCCTGCGGAATGTCACTGGGAGTGATACATATCTGTGTATCCTACAGTGCTGGAAGAGCTGCCATGAAGCTCTTGGCTTTGTAAAGTTGCTTTTCAGGCACATTTTAACTTGTAACTGAATTCCAAGTTTGTTAGCAACTGTCCTTCCCCTCCTCTTCCCCCTTCCTCCCCGCACCAAAAGGGACAGTTGTTTAAAGGAAGGTACAATGGAGGGTACCACAGCCTGGCCCAGGCTGCCCAGAGAGGCTGTGGAGTCTCCTTCTCTGGAGAGATTCCAAACCCACCTGGACACTGTGATCCTGGGCCCCCGGCTCTGGGTGACCCTGCTGGAGCAGGGAGCTTGGATGAGACAATTTCCAGAGGTCCCTTCCAGCCTGTACCATGCTGGGATTCTGTGACTCATGCCACCTTCTCTCTGCAGAGAAACAGAGGTGACATGCACTGCACTGATGAAAACTGCAAGTCAAGGAAGTGAGAATTCCCTCCACGTATCCTACTTGAGGTGTAGATGGGACTAGTACCTCTAGAGAAGTTGTTCAGCACTTCTTATCATATGGCCCTGTATTTGATTTCTTACGGCTTTGCCCATCTCTGACTGTTCTCACTGGCATTTTTTGGTGGCATGCATGTAGCTCAGGCTATTTTTTTTCTTGGGATGCTGTCATCTGAAATGGTTCAGCCATTTCTTAGAATGAAATGATGATAAAAAACTGGTGTTTTTTTTTTTTTTTTTTCTTCCATGTTTGAAAACAAAACAAAAAGGTTGTTTTGGGGATTTTTTTTTGGTGTTATTTGACTGAGGCATTTTCCTCATTTCCTCCCTCTGAATGAGAGGCTGAGATGTCACTGAGGAACCATGGGGAGCTGGGGCTCACCTCATTTTTAACGCTGGCTGTTTGTTAGGTGATTATTCCAGGAAATTTGCCTAAGCTGAGCTTCCTTCATTCTCTCTGGAGAAAGATGAGGGTGTTCAATCAGCCCATCTGAAAGCAGGTCCCTATTAGAAGTGAAATGAATTGCACCGTGGAGGTTAATAATGGAGACAGATTAGAAAAACTGTATGAAGTAGACTCCTTGTTTTCAGGCAGATGAATTCAACCCTCTGAGGTTGAGGAAGAGCTTGCTGTTGTTGCTGTGAAAAGCTGATTGTTTTCATCTCTGTTAGGTTTTGTGGAGAAAAGAAAAGCAAGAAGGTATCTCAGTTTGCTTATGATGACGACAGTCTGGCAAACACTTTGAGTCCACTCGAGCAGTGGGTTGTTGGGCTGCCTACCCCAAAAGTAAGAGGGTGCATTTCATCTGTGGACCTTCCTAATGGCTCTCATGGTAGCACGATGCTAGGGAGGAGGTGAAAAAGCTGTCTGTCTCTCCTGCCATCTTGGTGGCTCGAGTTCTGTGTGCACCCAGAGGTAAGGAGGAGATACTCAAAGAGACTTTAAATGCAGAGGGAAGGCGGGGGACTGAAAGTGGGGGAGAAGGCAGTAAAGGGAGCAGCTAGACACAAGAAGCCTGATGTGGGAAGATGAAGGGGGAACTGGGGACTGGCAGGAGGGTCTGGGACTTGAAATGCTACTGAAAGGCAGAATGGAAGAGGAAGCTGATCCCAGGAAAGGAGCTGGAAGGATGGGAAGGAGGTGAGATGGAGAGGTGGGGAGCGTGCATGTGAGGAGGGTAAGCACTGAGGCTGTTGATTGGGCAAGGATTGTCAGGGTGGTAAGCAGAGGTGTAAAATTCAAGTCGAAGAGGACAAGAAACTCAGTTGTGGAGGCAGCAGCACACAGAAAGAGGCAGAACAAGGACAGGCTGTGGGAGACAGGCAGAAAAATTCAGGTTTGGATGGGGACCAGGGAAGAATGATCTGGGATGTCCTGTGGAAAAAACTGGCCGTGTCACAATGACCATGTTCAGGGGAACCGGTTACTGCTGTGTGAATGACCTGGATTTTGGCACTTACAGGGCTTCTAGCTCCTGGCATATAACATCCTTTATGGGTATAATACTCTATAGGCTGAATGTATTTTTTCACCTGGATTTTTCTCTCTGCTCTATTTCTCATGCTAACCTTTCCTTGGTGTTTTCATCTGCTGCTTTTTCCAGCCTTTCATATGCAAACCTTGGGCCCAAAAGGGTTTGAAATATTGAGTGAAGGGTGTTAATCTTTCACTAGCTGCAGTAAAGATACATAAGAAAATGGTTTACAGGAAAAATACCCTCGAAAGTCTGAGGAAGAGCCTATCATCTGTTTGCTAGGACAGTCATTCCCTTCCAGCCATCAGCCCCGTGTTGGATATCCGTGTTAAGCCTGGACCTTCATCTAAATCATAATCCAGCAAACAGTTAAAACTAAGGGGACTTTATCATAAAAGGTCTGGCCCTGATCTTGCAGCTCAGTGAGTCCAAGAGCAGTCTGTTACAGGGTCCGAGGTACAGCTTGACTTTAAACACCTGCTTAAGTGCTTCTGTGCTTTCAGTTGTTGGGAAGAAGCTGCTGGGATTCCTGGGTGGCAGTCTGTAATTCGCACCCTTGCGATGGGTCAGCAGAAATGGGCTTCGTGCTTCTCCTGGCCTCGGAGTCTACAACCCAATGCTGGGCTCTGCCTGGCAGTGCCTGTCAAACCCTGGCCACTATTGCGTGTGCTTCTTGGCCAGCCTCGTCTTTTTACGCACTTGCTGTTCCCTGACCCTCTGGCAGAATCACTGGCCCCCATTTTTCATGCTGACACTGTTCAAAGCACACAGAGCCAGGCCATGGCAGCCAGCCTGCAGATTTCCCCAGGACTGAGAAAAGAGAGGAAAAAAATCATATGTATGTGAAAGCATAAGCACATGCTTCTCATGTGTTTGCACATACTACACGCACGCGCATATGTCTCTGAGCACACACGGGTGTGTTTTTGAATACTTCTTTTGTATCCGACTGGATGAAAACTCGAGGATGGAAAATGCATTGATAAACATAATGGAGCTTTTCAGAGCATTTTGTTTCAAACAGCAGCTTGAAGCTGCTTTCTGGTTTGGGATTGGATTGGGAGAGAAAAAGGAAGGGAAGGGGAAAAGGAAGGGGAAGTGAGAGGCAAGTGGGAAGGAAGGGGAAGGGGAAAAGGAACAGAGTGGAGAGAAAAGAGCAGGAGAGGAAAAAAGGGGAAAATAAAAGAATAGGAAAAGAAGAAAAAATGCAGCTAGCAATGCTGTCAGAGTTTGTATACCTAAAAATCTGAGAAGTCCAAAAGTTTTTGACCTACAATCCCCATTTCAGAAGCATAACAGGCTAACACGATGTGGTTTGTTTAAAACGTGGCCACTTGACTTGAATCTTCTGGTTTGGAGAAGGATTTCGCAATGGTGAGAGAAAGCGAAAAGGTTTAGCTGTTGCCCGTTAGTATCATCCTCCCCCTGCCTTTTGGCATGCCTGAAATCAACCCCACTTGCTTCTGAGATACTGGTACAGTGTTGGTTTGATGGAGCTGTTTGAATTAAAACTTAAAAGAAAAATAATAACAAAATCCTCAAATCCCCTGGGACAGGATGTTGGTATTTATAATAGACCAATCTGACATCTCATATACAGGCGGGTGGAGGTGCATGCTTCAGAGGGGACGGCCATCACGTGCTGTCCTGACTCATTCAGATGGACTTTTGAGTTGGGTTGGATTTTTAAAATTTCTTTCATTTCATTTTGAAGGGGCAGAGTCAAGTGCTCCGGCACAGGCTCTGGTGCACTAATGGAATAAACAGTATTGTGGACATGTTGGCAACCCCTCCGTTTGACTTGGCTTCGCTGGTCTCCGAAGAGTTATATTATTGGTTATTTATGAGTATGTGGATGACCTTTGGGCAGTGGGGAAAATGTTTATGAGTCTAAAAGGCTTCACAAACTTTAGCACAAAAGCTTGTTTTGTCCAAAAAAAAAAAAAAAAAAAAAAGTTAGTAATAAATGTGACAACTTCATCATTCAGCTTTGCTTGTTCTCTTAGAAGCCTTTGCTCATCCAGCCGAGCTATAGAATCAAACCACATAGTGCAGATGAGCAGTCACATGTCCTGAGGAGCAAAAAGTGAAAATCCAAGTGGAAAGCATGTGAGTAACTCCAAGAGAGCAGCTGGTTTTGGTCACCAGGCTGGTGAAGGCTGAGTTATTCAAAGTAGTCAAAGGGATTTAGGTACTGCTGACCCATTATGGTCTGTGGCCTTCCTAACCCGCAGGGGTAGAACTGTTGTAGATTTATTTGGGAAAAATTAGGTTCCGTTTGTGAACAATTTGTGAGTGGAAGAAGAAAAAGCCAAACTGGTGGCTGAATTTCCAGTCGGTCCTGCTGATAATGAATAACTTCTGCAGCTTTGCCTTCTGAGACAAACTGCGGGTTGTCCATCTCTTTGCATGTCATTTCAGGAAATTGAAAATACACAGGGGGTGGGGCGGTGGAAACCTTCTTTCTCTTATTTTTGAAAGTCATCAAAGTTATTTTTCTATCCTTCATTTTTAAAGTATTTCTCACTTTTCTGTTGCTAACGTCCCCAGCATGATTTGAGTGCTGCTCCAGGGGCAGTATTTGTGGCTGGTAAAAGGACTCGCCAGAAGCGTCTGGTGCATCCTACTCACAAAAAGCCTCATCCCTTTTCACAGGCTGTCTCAATACTCTCCTTGTGGGTGAAGCCCAAAGAATGCCACAATATGGGGATTTGGAGTATTTGTGTGTTGCTCCCTCAGTGAAAACCAGGAAGTGCTGGCTATTAAACTTCCTTGCACTTGGCTTCAGCTCCCAGAATAAATCAGAGCAGCCTAAAGCTTATTATAAATTACTCCTGGTTTCTGGTGACTCCTGGGGACTCAGGCAGGAATCAAAGGGGAATAAAACCAGCCCAGCCACAGCTTCTTTCCTTTTCTGTGGGAGATGTTAAGTTTAGGTATCACTGCAGTGGCTCTGTGTCCTGGTGGTTTCTTTCTTTCTGGGGACGATCCTCCACCTATGGAGTGAGAGCATTGCCTGGCTGCTTCATGCTGTCTGGCTCTTGTGGGTGCACTCTGCCTCTTGATTTCTGAACATGGTCTGCAAAGATCAAGAAATGTTTAATCCTATTTAAGGCACCCTGGGGTCCTGTTTGTGGCCTAGATTGTTTAGCAGCGTTTTGCATGGCAGAGTGGATTTCATGCTCATTGCACCACCAAATCTGTGAAGCTATCTGGTAGGACAGTACCAGGAGCAAGGGCAGAGTTCAGTCTGATTTCTCCTGTTACCAGTGGTGCAACTGCAATGATGAGAGGAAATTAGGCACCTCCAGGCACTAAGAGGATGTATGTGGTGTATGTAATCTTACGTGGCTTGAAATAGCAGGAGAGAGTTTTAGGTGAACAAGTTGACTTTGTTGTTCTTGTATAGCTGTGTGAGTGTTCCTTTTCAAAACTTTGTCCCAAATGCTTGTCCCTTCTAGATAGCTGTGGCTGTATGATTATGGCAACCTGCTACCTACTGTCAGAAGGATGCAAAATAATTTATTGGGAAGGGAGTGAGCAACCAGGGTTGTCAATTTTGGGGCATTCTTCCTGTATTTGGTGGTTTTTTCTTCCCAAAGACTAAACTCCTGGAGTCATGGGATTTATAGGAGACCTGTACATTTGAGCTCGGAAAAAACCCAACCGAACCCCACCCTTATACAGGCAGAGTTGGACAGCATAAATCTTAAAAACCTCAGAAAAACAGATGGCAAAGAAAGGAAGGTCTGTCTTTTGGGGTTTTAAATAATAAAGGGCTTGTGATTATTTAAAGTCAGTCTTTCAATGTTTTGAATGCATCTTGTGATATTTGGATGCTTGGAGCTGGTCATGCTGACCAGGCACTGAAAAAAATACCTTGATCACTCCCTAGAACCCCCTGTGTTATAGGCAATAGAATAAAACCTGGGGTATAACCCCCAACAATGTTTCATAGCTAGATTAGAAGCCCTGTCAGACCCCATTCCATTCTGTTCAGTGCCTTCCATGAGGGAAGGGAGCTATGAAAGCGTTGGTGTGGCTCTTTTTCCTTCTCTTTTGACTTCAAGCCCTAAGAACCAGAGCAAGGACAATCAAACTAGGAGGTGAAAGAAAGAGAAGACCACATGTTTCCACCCGCTTGCCGAAAAGGGGTGGCTGGAGGGGGAAAATGCCCTTTGCAGCATCACTGAGGGCTTGTCCAACAGGAGAAGAGGCAGCTTGATGGATGGAGGACTTTGATCAGTTCCTGATCGCTGAGATGCGCTTCCTGTTGTGGACGGGCAAGGATTGGAAGAAGAGATGGGAGGGAAGGGAGACCTGTATTGGGTTTCTTGGGCTGCCCCAAGAACCTTTCTCCCTTAGCCTCCAGCTGGCTGTAACTGGGCTGTGCCCACCATGGGGCTGAGCTTCAGGGCAGGAGAATAGAGCAGAGCAAACTGCCCGATGCTTCTTTGTTTTGCGCTGGTTTTGGTGATGCCTGGTGCTGCTGTTCTCTCACAAACAAGCCCCTCCTAGCCACTGTCCCCACCTCTGTGTGATGCACAGCTGCCTCTCTGCTGGTGGCACTTGGGGGACAAAGAGCTCCAAGCTGCTTTGAGCAAGAGGACACAGCTCCTGTGAGTCTGTTCCTGTGCTGTGCAGCTGGTGTTTGCTCCTGGAGCATCCCTCCTGCATTGCTGAAGTGGCTCTGGCCCCATTAGTGACCAGCAAGAACCAACCACTCTGGCAGCAGCACTTGGGAGCATGCCCAGGTTGTAGCCCCCACCTTTCCTTCTTCCTGGCTGGGGTGGGAGCACCCATTGTCCTGCCAAGTTTCCCTGCTGCTTGCTGCTGCCTGTGCGGGTATTCCTCACAAGGGAGGTCCCGTGTCACTTGGCTGTCTTGCCCTGTGCTCATGTCCCAGAGTGCTATGAATATCTAGAGGGTGTCCTCTGCCTCTTCAATTCCCTGACGTGTGTTATGGTGGCACCAAGTCTGGATTCAGTGGGATTCATTCCTCTCCTCCCTGGCAGATGCTGCTGAGTGGTTTTCAGAAGTTATACTCCAGGCTGTAAACTTGTAGCATGGTGGAAATGGCTCTTGTTGAGGCTTTTCCTCTTTCTCTCTCTGACTCTGTCAAAGCTTTTCTGCTGGTAGTTACTCAGGAGAGCCCCGAAGGAAACCATCCCTCACTTTCCTTTCATCCCCTTTGTAATTCTTTGTATAATATGTGTGCTGAATAGCTGGGTGTGACTTCTTCAGTGTCTGCTTCAAATGATAGCAGGTCACTGCTGCACCATTTGGGGCATTGCCCTAATGTGGAGGTGACCTCTGCCAGGTGCCGCACAGATGCTGGTGAGGTTACCTCTGCATGGTGCTGACCTGTGCAGTCACTCGGGCAAAGACTGTTCCAATGAAAACCACGGGAGAGCTTTTCACAGACACGGAGGCCAGGACTTTGGATGTCCAAAGACAGGTAGCTCTGCAAGTCTGCCCTTCCAGATCACTTTGTGCACAGCACTTAAAACCTGGGAGGAGAGAGGATTCTTCCACAGCAGCCTGAAGTTCATATCTGGCAGCCGAGGAAGCAATCTGTCTTGTTTACAGGAAAGCAAGGGATTTGTCTGCGCTAGTCCGACCAACGGCTGGCAAAGGCATCTCTCTGACTGCTTGGCGGGTCCATCTTTGTGCAGCACGCTTTTCAGGCATTGTTCTGCTTTTTATTAGAGCAAACTGGCAGTAAAGGAAGCGGGGATGGTGCGTTACGTGTTACCGGGGCAAGGGAAGGGAGCTAGTGGTAATTCCTCCTTTAATCAAAACCAGCTTTGGAATAGACAGAAAAGACCTTGATAAACCTTTCTTTCCTGCAGAGGACTCTGTAGAGACCCCTTTTGGATCTGAATCCAGGTTTTGTCACAGTCAAGTTATACCCCCATCTACCACAAGGAGCAACACCAAAGAAAATTTTATCTAGCCCTACCTTTGCTGTTTGAACATCAGAGATCAGGGTTTGTCATTTTAGTATCTCTTAGGACAGCTTTCTGCTTGTGAAGTTTCAGAGGATTGCAAGTCAGATACCTTTAGGCAAATGCTTTGCAAGCTGTTTGGGATTCTGGGAGAAGGATCAGAGAATTGCTTTGGTTGGAAGAGACCTTTAAGAGATCACCAGGTCTGACCATTAAAGGGCACCACTGAACCATGTTCCTCATTACCCCTGCCCTGGGCAGCCTGGGCCAGCCCTTGACAACCCTTTCAGGGAAGAAGTTGTTCCTCACGTCCAACCTAAACCTCTCCTGAGGCTGTTTCCTCTTTTACTATTGCTTGTTCCTTGGGAGCAGAGCCCAACCCCACCTGGCTCCAGGCTCCTGTCAGAGAGTTGTCAAGAGCCAGAAGGTCTCCCCTGAGCCACCTCTTCTCCAGGCTGAACAACCCCAGGTCCCTCAGCTGTCCCTTAGCTGCTATTGTAAGGTAAAGGGAGATGGGACGTGTGGCTGGGAAGGTTGTTTGTTTGTTTGTTTAATTTTTCCTGAGAGGGAGATGAAGACACAAGGGTCTCTGATGAAAGCTGTTAGTGGAGAGGGGAAAAGTGGGGAGAACACTGTCCCCTGTAGAGAACGTGGGGCAAGCTCCTGTCCAGCTGCTATGGAGCTGTCTGTCTTGCTTTTTCCTGGTGGAAAATCGGGGTTAACAGCACACCCAGAGGGAAACAGTGCATTCCATGGAGTGGAGACACTCATACAAACCCGACAGCTGCCCAAAAGGCACTGTAGGAAATATTTTCAGTCAACAGCTGGGTAGAAAGAAGCAAAATCGAGCAGGAAAGAGACAGCGTGGCTGAAGCTTGGGAGAGGAGAAACCAGGGAAGCTGTGGGCAAATCCCACCTCCACCACTGTCTGCCTGTGGGTTACTGGTTAAATCAACTGTGTGCCTTCCTTGGCTGTTCTCCCTTGCCTGTCCAGAGAGCAAACACAGCTCTCAGTTTTAGTGGGCAACTGGGTGTAGCAAAGAGGTTTTTTGGGTTTCTCTGCACCGTGGCCCTTCAGTGCTGGGTCTACAAACACTTGACTGCTTTTGGCACCACCACGATGGCAGGAATGGTACCTTCCTGCCCTCCACTGTGTGAAGGCAGGTTTCTGGGGATGCCTGACTGGAGACCTCTGAGAGGGGAGAGGGGGCACAGTTAGCACAGATCTTGAAACAAACTTTGTGCCAAGGTCACTCAGAGGCTTGATAGTTATAACTGACAAGGGGTTTGTGTTCATTGTAGTACAGTTCCACCTTCGTGGGGTACCACAGAGTTGGCTGGAGCTGTGTATCTCTGGAGACAAAGGAGCATCCTGGGGTGGAATGGTCCACGCTTACTCTTTTCTTATGCTTTTTCTTCCATTTCTGTTGTTGGTCACCATGGAAGCTGGATGTGGAGATAGATGGACCTTTGTTCTGAGTCATTGTGGCTGTCCTCGTGTCATTATCATAGTGATACAATATGTGACCATTTGCATTATAAAAGCCTTGAGTGTCTTGGACCCTGTATGCCCCAAATCTCTCAAAGTGAGCCTGCCTCTGTTGAACCACAGGAGGGTTTGGAAGGGGATTGTTTTGGGAATGAAGTCCCATGACTACAAAGGGTTTGCTGCCCCCCTATGGATTTGACTGGTGAGGCTTGGGCCAGGGCATCAGGGTGGAGGAGATGGTGGCTGGTGGAACCAGCCCCACCATCCTGCCTTGTCTTCCGTGTTCAGGCTCTCCCTGTGCTCTTGTGCAGCTGAGAGGTTTGAGTCTGGGCTCCCATTCAACCTATCGTATAAATGTAGCAGAACAACAAGGTTTCCCCAGAGCAGCTCCATCTGTGCAGGGCACTTGTTCCTCAGGACTCCCTTGGTCGTGCTGTGCTTCTGCTGGAGTTGGTGCCAAACCCAATACCCACAGCTGAAAAATAACATTTGGGTGTGACAGGTCCATTATTTACCTAGGAGCCAACATTGTCTGGGAGGCAGAGCCAAACAGCTGGAAGCCTGGAGCAAGACATTCTCTTCTCATCTACCATGGTGTTGTGTATTACCTCCTGCTGCCTCAGTTTCCCTGCTAGGGAATCAGGAATAAAGAAAAACAGCTTATGAGAACTTCTGCAAGGCTTAGTTACTTTAAGGAGCTCAGTTAGGACTCTCCTCTAGAATCCATGAGCAATGTAATGCTAAGGCAGAGCCAATAGTTGCATCTCTTTGTTGATCACCGAACTTTGGAAGAAGCTATTGGCACAGAAATATGTAGTAAAGGACATCCTGGAAGACAGTGGCACCAATATTGCCAGCTCACCCTTTCCCCCCTGAATAAAATCATTGCATGCTCCATTCCCCTTCATTTTCAGCACTGCTGGCTCTGTCTGTGCCTTCCACTTCAATGACAGCTGAATGCCAGGCATCTTCTCTTCCTGACTCTGCATTAATGATGTCATAACCTATGCAAACAAGTATAGCAGATATGGAGAGTCACCTTGTAAAAGGTCAAGCCCTGGAGATTTTCTTCAGCATCTGAGAATCCTCATGCAAATAATCCTGCCCATCAGGGACAAATATGGGCTAGGAGGCATGAAGGTTGTAAAAGCCTCATCTGGGACAGCACAAGCTTCAGGAGATGTGGAAAAGGTGACATCAAAACACTTTGACCTCTGACTGAAACTGGAAGCAAAATGGTGTGATGGAGCACAGTCCTGGCTGAAAAATAGCTGTCTCCAAAACCTTCTTTTCCTCTCCACATTCCTCTCAAGGGAATGGTTTCATACTATGGCCAAAGACTGTCTGATAGACCCTCAAGTAACATAACTGATACAAGAGTGGCGTTTGTGTATTTTTTGCTCTGCTATGATGTACGAAGAAATGTCCTGAAAATTGGAGTTTTCAGACTCTCTGGAGGTCATCTTTTTGCTGTCTGCTCAAGACACACCAAGCAGATCAAGGGTTGTTAAGTGCCCTGGTTGATGTGCTTGGGCAATTAAGCAATACAGGTGCAGGGAATCTGAGCTTGCTGGAGAACTTCTTGGAGTTCTTTCAGGAGAACCAGGAGTCTCCTCCCACTGTAAGCTGAAGGCGTAGAGCTGTTACATTTTAATAAATGTCAAGTTTTCTGTCAACTGTCCATTAAACCCTAGAGTGCCTCGAATTTTTTTTGAAGACGACGAAATTCTTGGGTGTTGTGAATCCATGTGGTTCCACTGACTGTCTTGCAGCTAAGCTCAGTTTCTGACAGCTGGGAAGCCATCCTGAAGAGCTTAAAGCAGCCTTCCTAGAACTCAGTCCCATCTTGCGATGACAGATTTCCATTCCCATTTCCATTCTGCAGATGGCCAACAACTTCTGGGCCAGACAAAACTGGAATTTCTAGGATAGCTGAGGTCAGACCTTGATTAGGAGCCAAACCCTACAGATGTTTGGAGCTTTGGGTTTGGGTCATCCACTAACAGATCTACCTACCGAAGATGGAGCAAGCAGCAATGTCTGAAGAACCTAAGTAGGAGATAAGACCACCTTGCTGTTTTTTATTGACTCTACTGTTGCAGAGCTGGGCAGGTCCAAAAAATTATCCAACGAGCTTCCAAACAAATGTGTGGCTTACACTTCGGAGAGCTTGGTTTTGCTTACTGTGTGTTTTGAATTTCCACTCTTCACCTTCAGATCAAGCTCCGGGAGAATGGGGAGCCTGGAAGGAGTCATCAGATGTTTGTGCAACACTTAAATGCTGTGAAAGAAACCCTGATAAAAGGTTAAGGTGATGGGATGGATGACATCTAATGAGAGGATTCCCAGCACTTTTGATTGCCTTTTTATTGTAGAATCCTTGCTTCTGGAGAGTTAAAGTTGGTCACAAGGGGAAGGCCAAGCTCTGTTAACCTCTTCAGTGCTATGTTTCTCCAATGGTGGTTGTTACCTGCATCACAGGAGACCCTCAAAACTGAAACCAAGGCTCCAGGGAGACTTTATAGCAACATTCCCATATCTGAAGGTACTAAAGAAGAAGATTTAGATTGGACATTAGGAAGAAATTCTTTACTGTGAGGGTGCTAAGACACTGGAACATGTTACCCAGGGAGGTAGTAGAGGCCCCATCCCTGGAGACATTCAAGGTCAGGCTTGATGAGCTTCTGAGAAACCTGACCTAGTTGAGGATGTCCCTGCTTATTGTAGGGGGCTTGAACTAGATGACCTTTGGAGATCCCTTCCAACCTGGGAAATTCTCTGATTCTGCAAATTGATAAACTTTTAATGCACTTAAGATCCCATTGGAGCTGGCTCTGTATGGAAAATTAAGCACAGGCTTAATAAATGCTTAGGAAGTGTTTTGTTGGGCTGAGCAAGGAGTTCTGGTGTCTTCAGGCATAAGCCAACTCTAAGAAAACTTTAGGAATAAGCAGCCTGAGTACATAAAATTTCTTACTGGCTATTAGAACAGGGGGGTTTTTTGCCTCCTTTTTCTTTATAGACTGCTTGGCTTCTGGTCCTAGTGACTCCGGAAACTAGGTTCCATGTGGAGATCACTCCCTGGTTTGAAGCCATGTGGTTTGTTCCAATGTTCTCTGTCCTGTAAACATCTTCTAGAACATGGCACACCGCTTCATCTGTCTCTCGTTAAGTAGAGAATGTGATTATTATTATGCACTGAGTTGTCAAACCAATCTGGTGTCTCCAGACTTCACCAAGGATCAGGCAGTTTCACCAAGAGGCTGTCTGTCTTCTGAGAGCTGACCCAGAGGAAGCTAAGAAATGTTTTAATAAAAAAAATAAAAATGAAATATACTGTACACAAGCAAAAGTGCCAAAATACAGGCGGAGTGCATGTCAGGGAATTATTTACAGTGGCTGAAGTTGGAAACCTATTGAGGCTGAAGTTAAAATATCAGCTGGGATCTCAGCCCAAGCTTGGTCACAAACGGAACGCGTCAAAAAGCGCTCAGGAAATGAGCAGAGGCCCTGCTGAGCAAAGCCAGCTCTTCTGTGGCGGCTCCTTCCTGCCCCGAGCTCCAGCAGAGACAGACAAGCCCCACAAGGAGAATGAGAGCCGCTAAAAGGAACAAGTGTCGCTGCTGTGTGATGTCCTCTAGAGAGCCAGGATGCTGCTGGGCGAGCACACTATGGGCAGTAATGCCCTGGGGAGCTGAGGGCGCTCGGAGCAGAGGCGGCGAGGAAGATTGTGGCAGACCTGATGTCTGTCTCAGTTATTGTAGGTAAAACATCAAGCTAATTTTGCAGCTGGTGTGAATAGTTGTTTCTCCACTTATTCCACCAGCATCCTCTCTTGTATCTGTACCAGTGTGGCCAGCAGGCCCTGGCAGGGATCATTCCACTGGACTGGGCACCTCATGAATCCTGGGTTCAGTTTTGGGCCCCTTTCTCCCAGAAGGACACTGACAGGCTGGAGCACAGCCAGAGAAGGGGAATGAAGCTGGGGAAGGGTCTAGAGCACAGGTCTGGTGAGGAGCGGCTGAGGGACCTGGGGTTGTTTAGCCTGGAGAAGAGGAGGCTCAGGGGAGACCTTCTGGCTCTTGACAGCTCTGTGAGGGAAGGCTGGAGCCAGGTGGGGTCGATGTCTTCTCCCAAGGAAAAAGTTATAGGACAAAAAGAAATGGCCTCAAGTTGTGCTATGGGAGGTTTAGGTTGGATACAAGGAAAAACTTCTTCTGCAAAAGGGTTTTCCAGTCCCATCCCAGGCTGCCCAGGGCAGTGGTGGAGTCCCCATCCGTGGTGGGGTTTCAAACCTGTGGAGATGTGGTGCTGAGGGACATGGTTTAGAGGTGCCCTGGCAGTTCTGTGTTGACAATGATCCTAAAGGTCTCTTCCAACCAAAATGATTCTATGAGTCTGTGATTGTGATAGTTCCATGGTGGGAGAGACTGGATGAGGACATGGTTTGTTGGCGGTAATCTGTAGATCACCTTAGACCCAGTGGGACCCTCTTAGCACAGACAGTGCAGGAATAGGTCTGAGGGGGGGATGCCATCTCAGCAGCTGTGCCTTTGGCACAGTGGACCATGAATGGCATGTAGAAATAATTTTAGAAAGGCATGAAATAGGCATCCACTGGTGACGCAGCTCATGTGGGTGTCATCACCAAAGCCAGAGAGGAGATTCTGCAACTACTGCATGTGTTAGAGTACAAAGCAAAGGGAATAAAAGGGATCTGATAATGATGATCAATAGCTAAAGGGCAGGGGGCAAGAGGATGAGGTCAGACTCGTCAGTGGTGCCCAGCGACAGGACAGGTGGCAATGGGCACAAATGGGAACACAGGAGGTTCCATCTGAAAAGGAGGAAAAACTTTTGTGCTGTGAGGGTGTCAGAGCCTGGCCCAGGCTACCCAGAGAGGCTGTGGTTTTACCATTCTGTGACTGTGAAGGGGAAAAATGGGCTCACTTTGCCTGTTGTTGAATTCCTACAGCCACACACAGACTTGTTGGTCCTCTCAGGACCATTTCTCATCTCTTTGCTGTGCCTCCTGAGACAGGCAACAGCAACACCATGTGTTTGTCAGCTGCCTCTGCTTAGGCTTCTGGTGTCATCCTCCCCACAGATGAATCGACCCTTCCTTGAGAGAATGGTGGAGACTGATACAGACCATGGACTGGCGCTTGTTCCTCATGGTGAAGAGAAGAGTAGGACCTATCTGTGTTCTGTGATCACAGCCTTTCTATGATCAGAACCTTCCCTCTGAAATGTTAGGTGGGACTTGTGTAAAGCACCTTTCATGTGCAGCTGCCTGAGCTCACCTCCTGCTGGGTCTGGGTAGGTTCTTTTAGGACTAGCCACGACCAAGGCAGGGACTCTCGCCATTTGCTAGTCCAAAAAAACAAGTATAACATCTTTAGCTGTACTGGATCAAAAGCAGGAGGTGATCATTTCATCTCATGGACTTAGCAGTGAATGCTGATGCCTTTCAACCCACTACTGTCCTAAATCAAAGCTAGATTACAGGTAGCAACATCTCTGAACTGTAGCATTGCTCCTCTGATCCACCCAGTGGCTCCTCTTCCATTGTCCTTACCTGGAGTTCGAGAATACGTGCTGTGTAGGACAAGCCCTCCTGGAGATGTCACCCCATCTACATGCATGGCTGTCTACTGGAGGTGGAAAGCAGTGCTGTGTGATCTGATGTGGAGCACCACAAGTTAAATGAAGCATTTCTTCTTCCCGGGGAACAGTCACATGCTCTGAGCAGCAGCAGCAGCCACAGTGTGAGGATAACCCCAGCATGGGCAGGGGGCTGACTCATCCCTCCAGAAGAGGCAACACTGCTTTTTTGAAGTAGAAGAATGGAGAGAACCTCTCATGGCCAACATTGTGATTAACCATCTAATTGTTCTGCTGGTATGTTTGCTTAAGGGGTTTCCTTTGGTCTGTGTACATAAAGAAATAGTTTCTCATCCTACCGTTGTTGTACCCAGATGATAGATGTTAGCAGTGTACCAGGCAGGCTCCTTGTATATGCCTTGTCCTGACCCTGTTTTTTTTTTTTTAATCCCTGGGTCCATCTCTGTTTTAGTGACTTCATTGTTGGAGGGATAAGGACAGCTCTTCAGAGTCAAGTCCTTTCTCTGTTCCCAAAACATACAGGGAGTGTCTTAAGTGGAACGGAATCAATTCCTTGTCCCTGCCTATGGATCCTTTGGTCATCCTTTTCCATAATGGGAGATGGTCCCACAAGTGATGGAGTGTGCCTCAACATCCTTTGCTGGGAGAACACCTATCAGACCAGGCTGTGAATGCTTGCTGGGTACTCAGCCCCGGCTGAAATGCAGAATCACAGCCTCTCCCACCAGCACATCCCAGATGCAGCTGGTGTGAAGCACAGGGTTTGGAGGGAGCTAGTGCACCTAGTCCTCGCTGGGGGAACATCTCCTCTTCAGTGCACACGGGTTTACACAAGGGCTTGAACTTTGTGGGTGCTTTGTGCCTTGTAGACATTGCCTGTCTTTGCTTGAAATATTAGACTGCACTTAAGTTTTGGGGCTTGGCAGAGGATATCTGGATTTAGCTTGGTTGGTAGCATGAGTAAAAAGGAAGATCACTTTGTCTTTGCCTGGCTTGATGTCTATGTGTCTGTGAATATGGGAAAGCAGGAGAAATGTATCTCAGTGAGAAAAACATTGAAGAAAATAGTATCACTGGAGGACAACTAGTTCTGGAAATTTTTGTCTAATCATTCATTCCAGACCAGCTCCAGCTAAATGTTCCACTTCAGGTACAGATCCCATAAGAATATATTTTGGTGACATTTTAAGCCATTTCTTACTATATCCAATAAACCAAAAGGAACTTTTGAAATGACAAGTAGCTTAAAACTGAGAAAGACTTGTTCACAGAATCACAGAGTGGTGGGGGTTGGAAAAGACCTCTGGAGATGATCTGGTCCAGCCTTCCTGCTCCAGCAGGGTCACCCAAAGCAGGTGGCCTGGGATTGCAGTGTCCAGGTGGGTTTGGAATCTCTGCAGATTAGGAGACTCCACAAACTCACCGGGCAGCCTGGGCCAGGCTCTGACACCCTCATAGGAGAGCAGCTTTTCCTCATGATTAGGTGGAACTTCCTGGGTTCCAGTTTGTGCCTGTTGCCTTTTGTCCTGTCACTGGGCACCACCGAGAATACAGTTGTTCATTGTGTTATTCAGTCTCACTGACATTGCTGCTCCTTTCTGTGCCACAGCGCGCAGGGTGAGCTTTGCAAATTCACACATCTCCTTAACCCTGCTTCCACGTGTGTCCACTCAAGTGTTAGCGTGTTTGTCACCAGACCTTAGACCACCTTTAGATGTTCCTCAACACCGTGCACAATGCAGTAGTTCCATTCAGAAAGGTATTTTCCTACACTGGGCCACTGTGTTGTAACTGGTGTGTGGTGAGTGGCTCCGGCTCTGTGCAAGGCTGTGGACTGCAGCTAGAGGGGGTGAGCAGTCAGAAGATGGGTCCAGCTAAAATTTCACGTTAATCTTACCGCTCCCTTTCCTCCTTCCCCTGATCTCAGTGGCACCTGCCTTAATTGTAGCCATACATGTCTCCGGGAGGACTTCATTGTGCATGTGCATTTCTAATAGGCAAGTATATGTTCTATGTGTGTGAATGTATACAGATATCTATGTGTCGTCACGGGAGATCTGATGAATTCGATGGGTGGTGAGACACCATGTGAGGTCTCAACTGGTGGCTGAGGTTGGGGTCCACAAAGTGGTGTGTGCATGTCACGAGTAAATGGCCCTTTCTCTAGAGATCTTTCAGTCCAAGTATGTGATGAGGAACAACAGATGGAGACCACAAACAGACAGGCGGCGTGGGTGGGGGAGGAGCACGAAATACCACCAAGATAATTAAGATGAATGATTAATGACTCAAATGGGTAAGAAGGGGCCAAAACACGCTTGCTGAATATTTGCTGGTGATGTTTCACAGGAGCCTCGGCAGAGGTGGACAACAGATATCGTGTGTTTTGAACTTGCTCGCCAGCCACACTGCTAAATTTGTTCTCAGTCCATGTTCATTGCTGTTTGGCTCTGACGTTACTGCTGTAGCTACACTGTAAGGATGGTGTAACTACAGTGTATTCTGTGAGGAATGCAAACCCAACCACACTGAAACACTAGTCCCTGCAGGAATTTTGATCTCATAGGATCTGATCCAACACCCGCTGGAATCAGTGAGATCTTGACCTGTATGGGATTTGGGACAGTCCCAGAATATTCAAGTGGGCTCCAAACTGAGCAAAACAATCAGGATACGTATTTAAAATGATAAGAAAAATTCTGTGTATGAAATTAATTTAATATATTTCTGTTTTCATGTACACATTTTTACTGTGTGAAATCAGGCCGGTTTTATATCTGCTGTGTCTATCTTAACGTGTGGTGTATGTTACAGTGGACCGATCAGTTACATGGTTGAAATACACAGTAAACAGGTTCACAGCGTGCTTAGCACTGGTGGTTTCCTGGGTTTGAAGTGATTTTTAACCCTAGTCATTTGGGGTTTGTTGTTGCTCATTTGTTTTTCCTTGAGAGATTGTCCTTAGTCAGCTCCATTTGTCTCATGAAATTCCTTCCATTATTTTTCTGGTAGTTGAGTGTCTGGCTGGTCCTAGAGATCACCCAGCTTTCCTGCTGCTCAGACAGGGTGGACATTGGTAGATGAGGATCATGTACAGCAGCTCCCCTTGGTGTGTGGGTAGACACAAAACATCAGTACCTGTCTGGCAGGTTCCACCACCATGGCAATCACTTAGAAGTAAATGCAGGGAGAGGTGTGGAGGGGAAGGATACAGAAGGTGCCAAGGAGAGATTTCTTACTTCATCACACAGAAGCTGATTGTGGCTCTGGTCTGCATAAAAACTCATGCAGATAGGTAGCCAGGTGGCATTTCAGATCATTTGACTCTGCTCTGGAGAGGGTTGTGTATGCACAACTTCAGACTGTTCCCCTGAGTGAGCTCAAATAATTACAGAGTCATTTTCAGTAAGTTTCTGCCTCTAAGGCCAGGGTTGCTCTAACAACTGTTCCTTGTGGATCATCTGTGGGAACTTAACCTGGAGCCTCTGGATCCAAAAGGATAAGCCTCTATTGTTAGATCTAGAAGCTGAAATCCTTTCCTATGACAGCAGCAGCAGCAGCAGCCTCATTCGTGCACTCTGCCATGCAGAAGGATGGAAGCTCCAGGTGGGCAGCACAATTTACACTGTGACAGAGGTCACAGGAGCTGGGTCCAGCCTTGTGTCCACAGATGCTGCATCTTTGCTTGTTGTTTGGACTGCCTGTTGTATCTGAGGTGAAAGCTCAGTGTGTAAATGGGTACTCACCTTCACAAGGAGGTACTGTGGACCTGCCTGCTTCCCTCAGTGCCTCAGTGTTTGTTATATCTCTTAAAGTGAGTTGTATTTTCACTTATCTAAAGGTCAACAGAGCATGGATTTGTGCACATGTGATGGGCTAAAGTGAAGTATGTGCAGTTGTGAAGAAATCCTGTGCTTCTTTTCCAGCAGAGCTTTTCAGACAGCTAGGCTCAGTGTGAGGATTCAGAGAAGGATGCTGGTTCTGATGCCAAACTTGTGGTTTTCCTCTAACTTATTTTGCAGGGCCTCCTTTTGCTGGCTAGAAAGCCCTCACTTCAATTGTGATTACTCAGATGTAGAGAAGAGGGCAGGCATAGTCCAGCCGTATCAGAAAAGAGGAAATTTCCTCAGATTGCTCCTTCACCATCAACAGTGGCATATTTTTTACAGTTTCCAAATAAAGAGGGAAAGACTTAGGCTGGCTCCTCGTGTAAATGGATATCTGCACAGCCCTGTTGCCTTCATCAGAGCTTTGCCAGTAGACCCTCGACCATAAAAAGGGGTAGATAGATACAGAGTCAGGTATAATCTCATCAGCAGAGCAAATTGGTAGTTTTACTGGAGACAATGGAGCACTATCAGCACAGAATCTGACCTTGTGTGTGCACCCTGTTGATGGCAACATTGTAATGAACTTGTGCTTAAAAACTGCCTTGCTTTTGTTAAGTCTTGTATTCCTTATGATTTGTGCTCCTTTAAAAAATTGGGGTTTTGTGATGCCTTGAGAGGCCGGTCTCTCCTGGACGTTTTCAGCATTTCTATTTCTCTCTTGCATCCTTTCCAGTCATTCAGTTCTTCACCTATGTTGCTCCCTCTTAATTTTTTCCCTGCTTCTCTCCTACCTCTCCATTCTTTTGCTGCCTTCAGCAGTGCA
The DNA here is from genome assembly GCA_024611175.1 of Megaceryle torquata. NCBI lineage: Eukaryota > Metazoa > Chordata > Aves > Coraciiformes > Cerylidae > Megaceryle > Megaceryle torquata. The sequence continues at coordinate 24,231 of JANIJG010012446.1, forward strand.
AGGTGCTGGGATTAATGAAACTGAAATACTCCCACAGAGCAGATCCACACACATACCTTTGTACTGTGGAGCTTCTCTTCATCACATCGTTCTTCCCCTCTGATTCCTTCCTGGGTCTGCACACAGCAATGGGCACAGTGGTCACCTCTACACTGGGGCTGTCTAAGTGCCTGTCCACTCTCAGTCAAGTGTCAGTGGTTGGGTCATACCAGGAGTGTGCAGCCAGGGTATCTGCTTTCTCCTTTTCTGGCTAGAGATGCTAGGAGGAGGTTCTGACTGTGATGGTAGCACTGAATTAAGAAGACCCTGGAGCTGGAAACAGTCATTTCCCTTCATCCCTGTAAACTGGAAGATCCAGCTAAATCTGCACTGCTGGATGATGGAGCAGGTCTGAGCTGGTGCTGCATGATGGTGCTCTATTCCCTAGTCTACACATAGCAGCTGTTAGCGGAGGTAGAGCTGGTGTCACTTGTCCTCCTTCATTCACAACGTCAGCTCTGAAGCCCAGGTAGAGGCACGGTGTGCACCAGACGTACACCTGTTTGCTTAGGGAAGAGGCATCCCTATCACAGAGCGTACTGCCACCTCTCTGGTCCCCCCCCTCAGAAGGCCCTGAGGACCACCTCTTGAAACAGATATTTCCTTGTCAGAAAGGTCTGAAAGTTCCGCTGTGTCTCTCCAGCAAACCTCAGCTTTACTTGTCCCTTCTGTGGTGGCACTAAGAGGTAGAAAAAGCTCCAACCCACAAGGGCAAATGAGTAGGTTAGCAAGTAGTGTAGATGTTAGAGAAGAGGACTGTGTGGGACTTGCTTCTGGGAACGAGGGAATGATCCTGTTGTAGGGAGAATAGACAGGCTTGTCCCAGGTCTGTCTGATAGGTCTTTGGAGAGTGATAGCAGCCCTGTTGCTGAGGGACTACCTCTGCTCCTAGATGAGCTTAATTAAGGAGTGGAGCTGACCTAGGAAAAAGCTATTTACCACCAACTGTATCATCTTACTGAGGGTTTCTAGCAGAGGCCATGCAGCCCTGGAACAGCTGGGGTGCATGAGAGAGAAGATCTGAAGGCTGGAGCTACAGGTGAGACCACTTGTCTTCAGCTGATGTGATAGAAAGTTGAGGAGACTGCAGGTGTGGTGAAGTTCTCATAACAAGCAGGAGACTTCAAAGGGCAAGTGCCTGCCTAAAGTGAAGGATTTGTGCTTGTGTGATTCTGAAGGTGGAAAGGAGGAAGGGGTTTACTAGGGAATGAGATCTAAAAATAAAGGTTGATTTTCCTGAATAGGTGAAAGAGATGGGAAACAAAGGACAAGATCAACCAGCCCCTACTAGAAGAGAGGTACAGCCTGTAATGATACCTGAGGAATGGAGCTTAAGAAGGAACAAGGCCACAGAGAAACTAGGATGCTGAAGACAGAGGTAGTTTCGGGAAAGAAAATCAGGTATACAAGCATATGGTAATGGGTTGATGTCAGCAGGGGGGTGGGAGAAAGTGAGCACGGGTGCTTGTTTGTTTGGCTGATATGTTACTGGTAAAATGTGGAGTTTTTTGGGCTAAGGAGTTGGATCAAGAAGAAACCACTGAAATATATTTATTAAATGTTTTGAGTCTGGGTAACAAAATGTAGGAACTTGAATTAATCATACTAAGTGTGAAAATGAGTGTCTTGGGGTAAAGGAAAGGGCAGTGACAAATATTCTTGAATGTGATTGGTTGCTCAGGAAAGGCAGAGAGGGGGTAGAACCTTGTCCACATCTGTAGGAATACTGCTCTAGTGCTGTGAATAAACTGGTAAGGGTAGGATGGATTAGAAGTGGATGCGCATTGCTCAACATAATTTTGGCTGTGAATTTCTAGCACTAAGGCTCTTCCTTAGGCTGCAGGCTCATGTGGTGTGTTGTGGTGGCTTTGATTTCTCAGGTGTAGAGTGAAAAGCCTCAAAGAAATTGTTAGCAGCAATGGCTGATGGTTTGGTTTGGTTTTTTTTTTCTTTCACCTACTTCTTTCTCCTTCAGTCAGTTTTGATACTGCTTCTCTTTGGTACACAAACTAGGAAGCTATAGAAAGGCTACTGAGCATGAGCTGATTAATTTTTTAATGGAGCTAAGTAAAACTACCCTTGCAGCTCGGACAAGAGATTTAAAGAGGGTGAGCTTCCTGGAGAGGTTAGCATGCTCAGCTGGGGTCAGGGACTCAGCCACTTGGATGTGGAGGAGTTCTCCAAGTACACCTGGGCACTGCAGCTATTGGGAATCTGTGTGTAGGGTGAGGGCAGGGGTCTGGGGAAGGGTGTTGGGGCTTTAATTAACACACAAGTGAAAAAGTTGGTTAGCTATGGAGAATGTTTGTGCGTGACAAAAGAATGTGCATGGGTTTCCTAACCAGTCAGGAAATCGGGTTCTGGGATGGTTTCTTGACACCAAGGATCAGTGGGGTGGTGGTGTGGTGTTGTGGGGTTTTTTGTGTTGGGTTGTTTGTTTTTTTTTTTATTGTTTTGTTTGTTTTTCCTTTGGAAAAAAAAACAACCTCTATATATAAATAAGGGGAGGATTATATGGTATTTGGTTCATACAATAAGATTGAATTTCATGACCCAAGAGTGATCTCCCTGTCTGTGGTCTTAAGATTAAGAGATGTTCAAAAATATTGTTGTTCTCGATCCATCTGTGTGTGTTTGCTGTGTGACACTTGAAGTCAGACAGTCTCTCATCAGGTTGTCCAAGGATGAAGGCACTCTTTACAGAGAGTGGTTTGTTCCCCTTCTGCTCACCAAAGTGGGACTTTCCTTCTAGGAAGGGGTCTGGGAGAACAGTCCACACTGGCCTTCTGTGAGGAACAGGTGATGAGATGTCTGTGTCACTGCAAAATGGCATATCCTGGGCTTTATTGAGGAAGATCTTTACTGTAGCACCTGCAGTAATGTGAGGAGGCAGAATCCAAGAGGGAGCCATTAGCCAGTCACTCTTTGGTCTTGCAGTCCTTGTTGTTGTCATTTATTCACATAGCAACTTCTTTTGGGCAAAGAAAGATCTAACTTGTGTGAGGGCAGCATGTGCCAACAGAGGAGCTATTGTCTGATGGGCATTTGTGCTGCGTTTGCATTTTAACTTCTTGCGTGAAGCTGAAGGGGTTTCTATTCTTTTCTGCTCTGTTTTCTGGTTCCTTGAGGACCTGCTTTAATAAAATACATCACCCAGAGTCAGTCCTAGAGTGAGTCTTGCTGCTCTCCATTGATATCTTAATTTCTCATGAGCTGTTAGCAGGGCAGTGTGACAGACATCTGTCATATGGTCTGCTTTTGGCAGCTGTTACTGGTGGCTGCCGTGTCAAGTATTTGTTCCTCTGACTTGTGCATCCGTGTCTATTGCATACGTGTCCTCTGCCTACTTGAGTGATAGTCAAACTGCTCAGTAACACGTTGTGAAGAATTATGAGAAGAGGCATTTCTTAGGGGAATCCATCTTCTTGATTTTTTTCCTGAGCTCAGCTCATAGTGTTGCATCTCTTCTGAATATTCTGTAGCGTTATTACAAAGCTACGTTGGTTGATCAGGATAGATCTTGGTGGGAGTGCTTGGTGTTTCGTGGTCCAGCTTCTCTTCTGCTGGAAACTATTCTGAAGGTGAACAAGGAGTGTGTGCCAAGTAACCACCTGTAGTGGAGTTGATCACTGATGGAGATTGAGAATGACTGGTGTGAAACTTTCCTGCTGTACCTAAAGCTCTTGTGTATTTCTGGTTTAGCTTTGAGCGAGGAGGGTGTTCAAGCACGTGCATTTGGCTTCAAATCAGGAGAACCTGCTGGCTTTAAATATGCACAGAGTTTCCCTGTACCAAGAACTGAGTGGATGTGACAGAAAACACACCATTCTACAAGCTAGTTCAGCTGACAACTGTGACTGTTGTGTTATCTACAAATAGGACATGAATCCACCTGCTGACTTATCTCCAGGGAACTCTGATTTTTCTGCCGCAGCTCCTCAAAGGGTTGAGGCAACGCACCCTGTTTGTGTCAGTTGGTGCTCGTCTGTAACCTGTATCGTGGTGCTGGAGTCCAGGTGTTCCAGCTGGAATTCAAAACCTGTTGCTACTCAACAGGTCAGCAGCAGGCAAGTCCCAGAAGCATGCTTCTGAGCCCTGGCTTGAGCACAGGGAAAGGGTGTTGCCAAAACTAGACTATTTGAGGCGATCTCCTGGGTCACTGCAGGCTGCTTTGGCTGCAGCTTCTCTCCCGTGCTCTGCGCCTTTGGCTTTGAGTAACTTTAGGCTTGCAGTTTTGCCAGCCTTCGCCTTAGCGCTTCATGGGATGCCACGGTAATGCTTGGCCCTTTTGAAATCAAAAATGGAAGTCTCTTAGTGTTTCTTTTTCCCCATTGAGTATTAGCTCAAAGTCAGCAGCTGGGGGGGAAAAAAAAAAGGGGGTATTGTGTGCTCATGCAAAAGACAGCAAAAAACTAGCATCATTGGTAGGTTTGCTGACGGTCCTCCTCGTGCTGAGGTTGCATTAGCAGGGCTTTGTGTCTTTAAATCAAAGAGGGTTTTGAATATGTAGTCCCAGCACAAGCCTGTATTCTCCTGCCAAAATGTTGAAATGTGGAATCTGCTTCTGCCAGTTTCTTTTTGTGTCTTTGAGCTTTAAACTATCACTCGTTGTCACGATATGGGATCCTCTTCAATCCTACATCATTTGGCAGGCCTGGAATCGCTGGCTTTTCCTGGCTCTCGGGTTGTAGTGATGTTGCTTGGAGAACGTGCAGTGTCTAGGAAGAGTCACCTCCTCCCTCCTTTTAGTCTGTCTCCAGTTGGGATAAGAGATGCTTCCCTTTTAATAAAGCCCTCCTGTTGTGGTGGGGCAGGGGACACCACACAAAGAGTTAAGCAGCTTTGAGGACTTGCCAAGATCCCAATTCTAGGTGGTTCTAGGTCATGAATTCTGGGTGGCTAACAATGGGGATTGTTCTGAATGATCTGATAATGTTCTCCTCAGTTGTGTTGCTTTGTTTCAGGGTGTTGTCACTTCATATCTGTCTGGAAGTGAGGTAGTGGAAGGAGTTCTGGAATAATTCAAAGCTTTTCCTTTGTTCTTTATCCAAAATCTTTGGCCTGCGTGGGTATGTGCCGGGATGCCCAGCCCTCCTGAAATGCAGTGGGAATTCATTCTCCTCTCTTCCCACAAAGAAGTTGGGCATACAAGTCTGGAAGTTAGATTTTTATGGGGCTTTCTTTTTATTTGCATACATCTGGCTCACCAGAGTAGGCTGAGAGGCAGAGAACGCTCATGGCCTTGGTGCCAGAGAAACATCATCTTCAGGAAGGAACATAAAGCATGTGGTTAGTGCCACAAATGTCTAGTAGATCAGATGGTTCGTATGGCATTCCCTGAGGAGATACTACTCATAACTTGACTCAAAAGACTGTTACTTGGAGCCACCCGATATCTCATCTGATCTGACAATTGTTTTAAACTTTCAAAGCTCTCATATTCCACCTGTATGGGAGGGATGGGAGTTTGTTAACCCTTTTTGCTTTGTGTAACCTTTAAGCACCATCAAAACATTTCCTTTGTAACCTCACTGAAACCACCAGATGCACCTCAAGTCTGCTATTTATTTTTATTTTATGTGCCTCTAGGGCCTGATGGCTTCACAATGGTCAAAGGTTTCAGAGTTCAAAAGGCAGACCTGTGTCTAGGAAACAAACTTGTCAGCTGGAGGCCAGACTTTTTTCTTTAGATCGGTTTTGCACAGTAGTCACTCACCATGGAGCTGCACCGGAGGGTTCGATCTGAGGGAAGCTCTTGGTCATTGTGCTCAGATCACTGAGAGTTTGCAGCCCTTCATGGAGTGTTTTCAGGATATGTAACTGGTTTTTGGTGTTCTTATCTGAGTGTACAACTGAGACACAGTTAAAGTTTTCCTAGGAGGGGGAAATACAGGAGGAACAATCTGATTTACAGGTGGGCTTGACTTTTCTGGATGTGCATTGGACTTGCTGCATCAACTCGTCAACTGGGCAAAGGTAGCTGAGCCCCAGTGGTGAGGGAAGGTGCATAAGCTTGGCTTTCACCCAAGCCTCCCTCTCCTGATAGTCTTCCTTAAGACTCTAAAATTGCCACTGGTCTATCTGCCCTCTCTGCTTTATGGTACTTTAATTCTGCCCTTGGTGCTACTTGTGAGCTCTCCACAAATCTGAGTTCCTCTTAGTTTTGCTAGCTGATCCCAAAGGCAGCCTGCGACCTGACAAGAGATGCTGTGAACTGTCTTCAAAGTTTTCACTGTGTCTCTCCTCATCAGGAAAACATACAGTGTGGAGAAACAAGGGGGAGACATGAATCTCATAAAATATATCTCCCCTTTGGCTTGGATTATAATAACAAAATGTCTGAGTCACCACATGGTACACTGATATGAAGCAACTGCCTGCAGAAAAAAACAAAGCCATGCATTTTTCTGAAAAACGAGGGGGAAAGAAGAAGAAGAAAAAAAGCCCATTTATTTTCATTCTTTTGGCTAGCCTAATTTTCTTCTATTTCTCATTAACCTTTAGAAAATAAAGCTAGCTTTCCTGAGGGAAAATAGCACTTCTTTGCCTCACCCCACTAGAGCTGCCCTTCAGCAGCCAAATTTAGTTAAAGGCATGCAGTGGTTTCTTGGCCTACTGAGTTGAATCTTGCTTCTGGTCTGCAGGGGACCTGCCTTTAAGCCCCACAGAAGTGATTGCTGAGACTATGGAAAATTGTCCAATCGCTTGGGCCGGATGCAAAGTCCCCTGGAGGCCACTGTAGCGACTTGGAGTGCTGATGAACTTCTTGTTCGTGCTGATTGCTGTTCAGATCCCCAAGACCACAAAGAGATATGGTAGCCCTTTCAAAGCTCAAAGCATGGAGTTCCTCTTTAGCCTCATCCTCTGAAGTCACTTATCTAGGCTCTCTACCCTCTAGGGAGAAGGGGATGAGTAGCCCCAGAGGTTAGTTTAGTGGAGAGGTTTAGTTTACATGAACTGTCCAAGATAACTTCCTTCTGTAGAACTTCATTTCTTGTAACGGGAGACTAGCGGACCAGCGGAGAGCGCTATTTCTGTCAGCTGGAGATAGATATGCTGAATGTCATATGTATTTGATGGCTTATGTCGGTGGTTTCTCTTTTGTCTTGGTGATCGCAGGCCTCCTTATCTTATAGGTTCACAGATGAACTTAAGATTTTTTGAGAGAACAAGTCTTCTGAGGAGCAGCTGAGGGAGAAATGGAGGCTCAGGGGAGACCTGGCTCTCAACAAGTCTCTGACAGGAGGCTGGAGCCAGGTGGGGTCAGGGTCTGCTCCCCACGAACAAGAACAGGACAAGAGGCAACAGCCTCAAGTTTCATCAGAAGAGGTTTAGTATTAAGAAAAATTTATTTCCTGAAAGGGTTGTTGAGGTCTGGCCCAGGCTGCCCAGGGCAGGAGTGGAGTCCTCATCCCTGGAAGGGTTTCAAAGCCGTGGAGATGTGGTGCTGAGGAACATGGTTTAGTGGTGCCCTAGGCACCTAGGCAGTGCTGGGTTAACAGTGGAACTTGATGATCTCTTAAAGGTCCCTTCCACCCAAAATGATTCCCTCATTCTCTGATTCTACGTTACTGTAAAACACTCCCTTGGCCAAGTAGAAGTGTACCTATAGTGATGGCTTTCCCCATCTTATCTCAAAGAACACAGAGTACAGCTCATCAGGGCTATGTCAGTGAAACAAAGTTTTTGTCTTTCCTTTGGAGAGTAATTTGGGAATATTTCGACCTGAATGATTTCTAGTGAGGCAGATGGGAAAGAGTTAGCATAGACTATCCTATGGGCTGCTCACAGGCTTTCTTGGTAGCTGGCTTTCCAAGCTGTGGAATCTCATAAATAGGACTTGTCCTCCCTGCCTTCCTCCCCCATACAAAAGGATGGGATGCATCAATCTCTGGTTGTATCTGACTCCTTATATTAACTGCCATGGGAGTTTGCCTAGTCTACAGTAGACACCTAACTTCTGGGCCTTTAACTTAAGTCACAGGTCCCTTTCCACTTGCCCACATCCTATGTTGGGGAGATGGAGAAAAGTGTGATGGAGCAGGGGTCAGTGTCTGATCATGAGGAGGGATGAACATCAGGTTTCTGTGGGTCAGAAACTTGTCTGTGGTTGCATAGCTGCCTGAATTGCTTAGGAGCTGAATGCAAGAATTTGTACCGTCTTGTAACAACAACTTTATTGGTCATCGAGCTTGTAGACATATGACAGATGGTATCTTCCCTGTAAGCCACTAGATGGTGATCTTTATATTTGTTATCCACATGCCCAGGTAGGTAAAGATGCTACTTCTTCTCTAAACCCATTTTTTTGTTTTCTTCCCCACCAAGAGACCTCAGTGCACTTCCAGCAAGGAATGGGAATATAGGCCCCCTCTGTTGAAATTAAACCAATTTGCTCTTGCTGTAGGAATGAAGAGTGAGGTTGCTTTTGGTGGAGGTTTGAATGGGGAGGAGGCTGGTGATTTGTTCCCATCCTTCATCTGCAAACCAGCCTCTGCTCTTTTGGGGTGGCAGGGTCACTTGAAGTGTGCTAGTGCTGGTCTACTGAGCTCAGCCATCTGGTCTTGCCCTTTGTAGGGTCTGGATGCAGTTGGTCACATACAGTAGTTGTGGGTTCACAGACTACACTTGGAGGTTTAATGCATTCAGATCTCTTATTTCAGCTCCACTGCGTAGTTACCTTTGGGAAGCAGGCAAGCAGCACCAAGTTTATGTTAATCAAGAAGTAACCATGGCAATATTTGTTTTGGAAATCCCACAACTGGGGTGTTTCTATGCTAGGTTTTGTACTTGGTTATGAGTTACTGTATGCATCTTGGGAAGGTTCTGATGTACCCTTCCTGATCACAGACTGAGTGAGGTTGCAAAGGACCTCTAGAGGTTATTTAGTTCAAGCTCTTTCAGAGCAGGACCAAATGAGTTCAGGTTGCTCAGGGCTTTGCCCAGTCCAATTTTGAGCCTTTCTGGAGGATGGCGATCACACAACTTCTCTTAAAAAGCAGCTCCAGTACTGACTAACCTTAAACACAAATCTCTTTTTTCCTAATATCTAACTCGTTTTTCTCCTGCTGCAACTTGTGTCATTTGAGCAGAAAACTACCTGTGAGTGTCTGGTGTATAACTTAATGTCTGTGATGGAAATGAGATGATCTCTCATTTGAGTTGCCTAGGTCTGTAAGAAATGTTAAACTCCCATTTCCAATGGGATGTTAAGGACCTAATATATCACCGCCCTGTACCTTGAAGCATCATTTGTAGCAGCTGAAACTTTCTAGTAGCACATTTTAAATGTACCTGTGTCAAGGAGATGGGGCAAGAAGGCTTTGGAGAAGCTGCCAGATCAGTTGAATCCATAGCAAATCTTCACAAAGACTTGAGGGGGGATGGTATTGAAGAATTCTTTGTAGAGTGCAGTGCTGTATTTCAGTGATATCTGCTTTGTCTGGTTCTGGTCCAGGCCATATGTAGAAATCTCAAAGTAGAGCACAAATGGGCCTCTGTTACAATGCATCTTTTCTCCCCAAACTGGTGACAGTGAAGGACTAATTGCCAGTCAGAGACAGGCTGTGCAAGTGATTCTTGGTGCCCAGGAGGCCAGTGAGATCAGCAGAAGAGCTTCCCTGGGGAGACCTTTAATTCAAAGGAGCAGCATGTTAAGTAGTAAACACTTGGTGTTTATGGAACTTGACCAGCCTGTTCTATCAAGTACCACCAAGGGTGATGAAGTTCAGGCAGAAATGTAGCTGCATCGCTGCTGTCCCATGGGAGGCAGAAGCCATGGTTTGTGGGGCCTTGCAGCTGTGGCTTTAAGCTTTGTGTTATTTCTTGGAGGAGAGGGCAATTGCTGGAGGGCTTTAGAGGACATGTCAGCCTGCAGGATGCCTGACTGCTCCCGGTGTGAAAGGCAGCAGAAAGCTGGATGGGCAGCCTGAAGAACAGGCTGGCCTGGTCCTTTTAAGGTACACTGTCTCTCCAGAGGCTTTTTAACTGTGTTTCTGCTGAGGTCCACACATAGACATCTATAAAGGAGGTCTTGTTAGCCTTTCCCAGGCAGATGGATGTTCCAAAAAAGCTGGCCTCTCCCTTCTCCCATGCTAGGATGACTAACTTCATTCCAGTGAGATCACGGTCAACGTGACCAGAGAAGATCTAACACAGCCAGACCTATTCTGGAAGGTAAGGATTGAGCCTCAGCCAGCATCCAGGACCAGTCTGTGTGAGGAGGGCTTGTACAGGCTTGAAGTAAACTGCATCTAATTTGTGCCCTTTGTAGTAAATGCACAAACTATTTGGAGCTCTAGAGCACCACCCAGTTGTGACTCTGTGTTTTTTCCCTCACTGTCAAACCAAAACACTTGGGAAAGGCAGTAGCTTAACAAGAAGCTGCCTTAATCTGAGCAGGAGCATGATTCCCGGAGCCAGCTGAAAGACAAGCAGACCCCAGGTCTGCATTGTGCCAACTGGGAGAACATCAGTCATTAGATCTCGGTCTGAAACCGCCTCCCATTTGGATGGGGGTATGCCAGGAGATGACAAAGCTCAGATTGTTATTTCTTGTGGTTTTCCTTCTCTTGTTCTTGAGAGAGGTGCACAAGCTCTGCCTTGCCAGATTGGTTGGAAGTGCGCATAGATGTATTTACACTGGGGATGGTGACTGGTAGCCCTGAAACCTCCCCCTGCAAGCTGTTCTGCTTTGTGATGGACCTCCAGAGATGGCTCCCAAAACCTTGCCTTGCAGCCTCATCCTTTCCTTGCTCTTCCCTTGCTGTGCGCACTCAAACACACACACACACGCCCCTCTCTGTTTTTCTTTCCTTTTTGGCTTCCTCTCGCTGTATTGTTTTAAGTTGGTGGCTGGGCTGATTGCCAGCTTAAATTTCATCTTCTCCTCCTCCTGTGCCCCCCTCCTTCTCTCCCCCCCCATCCCCAGAAGTGATACTGTTTACTTTCTCTGCTGCTTTCTCAATGCCTTTGTACGCACGGCAAGGGAGATAATCAGCAGCTGCAGAGAGCTTTCTGAAACTCCAGCTTACTCCTTGGTGCCCCCGGGCTACTGATCTTGCCGTTAATAAATAAATACATAAAGACAACAATGCTATCCTTAAAGACAAGCAGATGCTTTTTTTTTTTTCTTTTTTTGCATCCCAGGCTTGATCCTGAATGAACAAGTCTGTTTTCTCCCTCCCTCGTGTGCAGTTGTGGGGCTTACATAGAGATGGGTAGATATCTAGCTAGGGGGAAAAGACAAAACCCACACCAATCAAAAAGCTTAACCCAAAATCAGAAATGAGAAAACACAGCCTCCAAGAGCAGCATTTATTTATTTACTGTTTTGTGCTGCTGTTTTTTTTGCTTTATTTCCTCCTCAGACAGAAGGAGGAGGAAGTGTCCAGCCTGCAAGTGTCAGATTCTGAAGGGCACTTTGTCTGCCGGACAAAGCCTCTGCAGCACTAAGGCCAAGAAAGATTAGAGGATAAAAGTGTTTGCCAGGATCTTGTCTTCCTTTTCTTTTTCCTCTGTGTGTGTGTGTGTGTGTGTGTGCGCATCCCTCCCTTTTGAGGAGGAGGTGAAAGGAAGGTCAAACCGTGCCTACTGACCTCTGCCCCTTGCCCCCTGTGAACCAGAGGGAAGCCTTTGAAGCTGTAAAGTGCCCACAAAAACAGCAAACCAAACACGCCGCTGGCTCTTCCCTCCCCTTCTCCCTCACACCAGCTGCTTAATGGAAGGTGACAGTACTGAGGCAGCGAGACAGGGGCTCGGCGTGCCGCACCCCCCAGCCCCGCCGCGTGCTTCACTGGCACCCTGCAAAGCCCACACACCCAGCACGAGGGAGAGGGGGCACCGGCGAAGGATGAACACAAGCCCTCGCCCATCCCTCCCGGGGATGCTGGTGTGCCCTGCATCCCTCTGAGAGTTGTGATGTGGCTGGGGGAAATCCCCTTCCTGCCAGGTGTTGGGTTGACGTGTTTGGAAGAGGCTGGGAGGTCACTGTGGTAGGTGGGAGAGGTTCCTGAGGTCCCTGCTGGCCCTGGCATAGCTACTGCTGGCACAGCTCATGGACAGCACAGGGTGTACCCTTGTGGGGACCATTCTTCCTCTGCTTCCTCGCAGCCACCACAGGAGGGTCAAGGTCCACTAGTCTATGAGAAACAGCCAGAAGAAACTAAAAAAAAATCCTTGCCTCTCATTCCCTTGAAATTTGGTCCGTTTTCAAAAGCAGCCCCAAAGCCAAAAGCAGGTTGAAGTTCGTTGTGTGTTTTCTCATGTGGCAGTAGGTAGGGCCCCCAAGCAGATGGCACATTAGCATTGAATGAGAGGTGGGATTTTTCCTCTAATACTTAGAGAGTGGTACCTGTTTTGTTTCTCCTCTTATCTTTGAAGTCTACATCTCATCACAGATAAGTGTAGCCTGCAGCATTTTTGCTACCCTCAAAGGACAGGGAGGTTGTTTTTCTTATTGGTGTGTGAACACCGCCTCTGTTTCCCACTGGAGAGAGGGCTGTCCCTGGCTGAGAGCAGGGTGGCTGAGCCCCAGCCAGGTGATGCTGTGAGCCTCCACCTGAAGGAGACAGTCTGGCATCATTTGTTGGGAGCCCCGGTTTTCTTCCAGCAAACTGGTACCTGGCTATTGCTTTGGCAGATTACAGAATCATAGAACCATTTCGGTTGGAAGAGACCTTTAAAATTGTGTACATCTATTAACCCAGCACTGCCAGGTCACCACTAAAAAATGTCCCTCAGCACCACATCTCCATGGCTTTGGACCCCCCCCCCTGCAGGGATGGGGGGACTCCACCACTGCCCTGGGCAGCTGAGCCAGCCCTTGACAACCCTTTCAGGAAATAAATTTTTCCTGATATCCAACCTCAACCTCTCTGATGTAATTTGAGGCTGTTTCCTCTTGTCTTATTGCTTGTTCCTTGTGAGAAGATATCAACCCCACCTGTCTCCAGCCTTCTGTCAAGAGCCAGGAGGTCTCCCCTGAGCTTCTTTTTCTCCAGGCTGAACAAACCCAGGTCCATCAGCTGCTCCTCATCACATTTGTTCTCTAGACCCTTCCCCATCTTCATACCCCTTCTCTGGACATGCTTCAGCCCCTCAATGTCCTTCTTGGCATGAGGGGCCCAAAACTGAACCCATGATTCAAGGTACAGCCTCACCAGTGGCCCTGCTGGCCACAGTGGTGCTGATGCAAGCTAGGATGCTGGTGTCCACCTTGGCCACCTTAGCTCTATCACACTGCTGCTTGCTTGTTTACTCTCTTGTTTGCTGTCCAGTAGCTCTTAACTCTTGGTCTATCTCTGGGATTTAATGCTTCTCTTGCTCGCATCACATGGGGTTCCTGCCCCAGGAGCTGGAGAGCCCTCGGTCATCTGAGAGTCTCTTCCAGCAGCAGGTGAGCTGTTAAACTGTGTCACTTTGTGCATAGGGAAACATCTTTGTCTATGAAAGCTGACCCCTAACTGCCCCCCAAAAGACTAAGCACTAAACTTCAGAAAACCAGGCTGGGGGGGGGGAAGATTTCTTTCTAAGCCACCTTTCTACCAAAGGCAGGTAGGTTCATGGTGGCCTCAGAACAAGGGCAGCCAGGAGCCGTGCCTGTCTTCAGCAGTTTCTGCTGCCTTTTTCCTGAGCTTAGCGTGGTTTTTACCCCTGTATGGTGGGCAGGAAAGCCCAGCCCAGATGAAGTCAAACCGAGATTTGTCATTGACTTAGTGGAACCTGGGACTTCAGACCTTATCTGCAGCAGCAGCATTCAGGGATTCATACAGAATAAAACTCCTCTGGCTCTCATTCTTCCTATGCTTCTGAGTGCCCAGATAAGCCCTGTGGGTTCCAGCTGGTGTTTCTGATCTCATGCGTCTGGGGCCTGATAAGGTGTTACAATGTCCAACGGACAAAATCCCGCTCGGCAGTTTTACCTCTTCTGCTCCTGTCTATTTTTATATTTTTTTTATGCCTGAAGAGAATGAGGCTTTCCTGGCTGATAACCTGTCACAAGCACAATAGTTAACTACAGCTAAGTAATTAACATGCTGCGTGGTGGTGGCAACTGACACTCAGTGTGTCCAGACCTGAAACTGCTCTTTTTTAAAATTCAGATTTAGCCGTGACCACTGCAACTGTTTTGTGTAGTCTTTCCAAGCTCAGTAAAGTCTTCCGTTTCTCATTTCCAGTTATTGTACGCTCTCCCTGTAACCCCTCTATAGAAGATAGGATTTTTATCATCTCGTCTGGCTGAGATCTTGCCCACTCTCCCATGAGGACTCTGTTTTCTATGCATATGTGGTGATGGACAAAGTCAATTCTCCTTCTTCCCTCTTTAGTATGTGCCACATTCTGAAGTTCTAAAATAAATAAAAAGAATAAAGAAAAGTAGCATTTGCTACAGCTCTGACATTCCAGCCTCTGAGGCAGCATCAGGTTCCCCATCTCCGATTCCCTCTGGGCTCAGACCGTGCTTGCCACATCGAGGAGATTTCAGGAATTCACTGTCAGTTGTGTAATATTCATGATTTAACACTGGAGCCAAAGTCAGGCTGCCCAAACCCTGAGTGGGGACTAAGAAGAGGGGAAGGCACCTCTGGGGAGGGGGAGTGGTTTGGACCACATAAGTAGAACAGGAACTAGGTTGCTACCCTCTGGGCTCTGAATCATGTTCAAAAAATGCCTGCTTCTCTCTGTGGAGCTTGCAAGGAGTCTCAGTTTCTAATGTGGACATCTCGGCAAGGTCCACGTGGTGAAATAGTGAGGACCCCCCTGGGTGTTTACTTGAACATCCATTAGAATAAGATTGTGCTCACAATGTCCTCAGGCTCCTCTTTGAGGGGAGCTTCTCTAGGAATGACTAATTGTTGTTGGATTTTTTTGTCTGGGGATCCAACTTTGAAGTAAGACCTGCTTTCACAAATTTATTTTTGTATGCATTGTTTATTTATTTTAGGGGTAGCTCTTTTCTGTCTCCTCTTCAGACTCAGTTCTCCTTGAATATGTTGAAGAACATTGTTTACTTGCTGTATTTTCTGTAACTGCCCACTCAAGGCAGCATCACAAGATGCCTGTGTCTCTGTGGGTCTCTGCTCTGGGTTTATCCTTGTGCAAAAATTCACTTTGCACCTTAGAGAAACATGTCTCATACTGTAGTGCTGAAAGTGCTAGAGTTTCTTCCCTGCTTTACTTGAGGAGGGCAGACAGTGCTGGCCCTTGGATAGTTCTGCCCATCAGGAAGCCAAGTCTATCTTGGTTTGAGCCTGACTTTGTGTTACAGCACAATTCCTGGCTTCCGAAAAAGTCTGAGTAGTCCCACTTCTGTGACCACAAGTTTGTGGCCTCAGGTGCCAGGGGGCTGAATAGCTGCATCTTGCTTCATAAGCAGCACATCAAAGCTTCTCCAAGCTTGATTCTGTCACTGATTTTGCTGGGTGGTCCTAGGTAAGATAAATTCCCTTCTGCCCGTCTCTGTGGCCATCTGCAGTGCAGAAGAGTGAACCTTCCTTTGCAAAATCCTCGGTGGACTACAGCAATGTAAGGATTTTTCCTTTGAAGAGTTTTCTTAACAGTATTTCATAGTCTTGCTTTGCTGTGTCCATGATTAGAGGACAATCAGAATCAAGCAGTGTTTTCATTCTGGTAGCCCTCTTAAGGAAAAGTGCTGCAAGTGACCTGCCTTTTGAGTTTGGTGGTTTATTGTTGTTGGGTTTTTTTTGTTTTTGTTGTTGTTGTTGTTGTTTGCTTTTTTGTTTGTGTGTGTTTGGTTGGTTGGTTTGACTAAGCACTAAACTAAAGGATATTAATCTCAGCTAAAAATCTCCAAATCATCCTTCTGATGTGATGGTCAGCATCTCCTGATTCCAAAAGACTCTATATAGTCTTTCTCTTCCTTCATACCTGTGAAGAGTTTGTGAGATGAAAGACAAGCACCAAAATCTCCTTTTGCTCTTAGCTCCTTCAGACACCTCTTCTAGTGCCCTAGAGATGGTGAGATACCCAGCAAAATGTTACAAGATCATCCAAAGCCATGAAGACCATGTGGTTGGGCAGACTGGATGCTGAGCTATGGTACAAAGGTGTTTTGTCATTATATCATTTTAGCAGGTGTTTCTCAGCTGCTTCTTTTGGTGTTTATGGTGTCACAAGAACGTAACAGGTGAGATAATACTGTCAATACATAGTACAAATGCAAAACCCCCAAACACCATAAGCTTTCTCTCTGTGGACTCCCGTGGCCCGAGGAAAACAGAGGTCTAGTAATCTGCTTGTCTGGCCCCATAGTCCATCTTTGAGGTAGAGACTGTTGCAGCCTACATGGCATGAGTCTCAGCATCATTCTAGGATCATTTAGGTTGGAAAAGACCTTTCAGATCATTGAGTCATGCTACAGTGGGATTTATTTTCCTCCAAGTTTGCAGCTGGAACCCAAACCAGAGAAGCAGATTTATCTCCACCTTAGTTTTTCTGCTGTGGATGATGTTGAAATTACAATTGCCAGCCTTGGAGAAACAGCTTTACCAAGGACCAGATTTCTCAATTTCTATCGCCATCATAAGGTAGCCATCAGGAGTTGTAACCTCATCAGAGAGAGAGAACTTGTATTTCAGTATCTAACACTGGAACTGTTGTGTGCCAGACAGACAGACAGTGCGAGCTCTGGGACCAGCTGCAACGAGCAAGGTTTTGGGAAGCATTGACTGCACCATTTTTAGTGTCCCTGCATTTAAAGGGCAGGTTGGTTTCTGCTGCTTGGCATCTGTCACCACATCATATGGTCAGCCAGTTCTTTTTGGAAAGGTATGTTTTTCATTTGAGGTCTTCACTGGGAAGAACTGTAGCGTACGCAGGCACGATAAGGGTTTCAGAGCCGGACATGGCCCCCATCATGTCCATCATGTGCCATTCATTCTGTACTGGGCAAGAAGCTTTCGGTCCCCTTCTAGGGGGGACCCATTCTAGAGCCCTGTTGTGACACAGACATTCACATGCATGGCCTGAAACAAGCCATCAGGGATTATTCCTGGAGTGATTAGGGACAAGTTCTAACAAGCCTTCGTAATAATGCCGACTATTTAAAGCTTCTGAGGGCCGGGATCAGATGGCAAAGGGCAGGGAAAATGAAAACAGGGTAATTTCTGATGCCATGAACATGCTAAAACAGGAGGTGGGGAATGTGTCTGTGGGTCTGCAGGGGCAGTTGACTGGAAGAAGGGGGACATTATAATAATAGTTAGCATTTATTTAGCGCTTCACATATTTAAACCACCTCACAAACACTGACTGGGGAGGAACTGGAATGCACTGGAGGGTACCCAAAGGAGAGCTGGCTTGGGTTGTTTTGGTATTGACCTAGGGTAACAAGTAGCTCTAGCCAGGGGAGCAGCAGCGTGGCTTGTCTGGCATGCCAGTGGGTGTCACTTACTGCAGCAGGGCCAGAGGGATGCAGGAAGAAACGGGAATGACTGTGGTGAGTATTCTCTGGGTGGACAGTGGGGACATCTGGCTCTGTCGTGCGTTCTTTTGTACCCTTATGAAGGTGTGAGGGCCTTTGAGTGCCAAGAAGGCTCCTTGAAGTAACCACTTATTGCCCATGTCTCTCACCATTGGCTTGACAAAATATAAGCAAATAGATTCTGTGATCACCAGCTCTGATTTCTCTCATGGGGTCAAGGCCAGCTTAGAACAGTTCAAAGTCAGATGGAAAAAGATCTTTACCCATATCTGTGATGTGATGAGGTGAGTACAGCTGCAAGTCCAGCTGCTACCAATAGCAGGCCTTTGGAGGAGCAGCAGGGTCCTTGGATACTCTCACTTAGGAGATGTGTGTCCTCTATCAGGTTGTCCTCCCTGTGTTGCTGGAGAGCATCTGTGGTGAAATAACTAGAGCAGTAGCAACTCCTAGCAACTACAGCAGGCCTTGCTTGCGTCTCTTTCTACCTTTGGTAGAAAGGACCTTTCCTTAAAGGTCCTGGTGCTACCTGCAGCCTCTTATAAGCTGCAAGAAATTTGGTTGGTTTTTTTTTTTTCAGTCTTGTGTTTGAGAGACTTGTGGGTGCTTCAGTTCCAGGAAGCAGGTGCCCCCTCTTTAAAAATGACTGGGGGTTGGGTGGGGGCATGACTGAAATAGTAAGGAAGATGGGAGGAATCTAGAAACTTTTTTATTTTGGCTTTCTTGCAAAACAAAAAACTGTGAGGGTTGGCTTTTTTTTTTTCTCCATGTTAAATAAGGCTCTGGAGTAAAGACTTAACAGCAACAACAACAGAAAAGCTGGATTTCCTGTATATCTTGCTTATTCTTCCCGAGTGATATCTGGGTAGTATTTTACATAACGTTTCCTCTTCTGATTCAGGCTGTTCCGCAGCACTTTGCTCTGATCTGAAAAATCTCCTTCTCTCTAATAGGAAAGGCCTGTCTTGGTTCTTGAGAGCTTCCTGGGAGTGGTCCTACTTGTGGACTTCAGGTGGTGTGTGGAGTATTTCTTCTGTTTTCCTCGCTTACAGCATCAAGATGACTACACGCCTTGCTCTCTGTGGTACTGTCACTGGCTGTTGCTGGAGAACAGCCACTACTTTGAGTCCTTTCTTGTGCCGATGCGCTTGGCCTTTACATATGGGAAGTGAGTATGTGAGGGCTACCTTATCCTTCCTGCTCCTGTGTGCTCCATTGTTCAGTACCCAACCATACGGCTAGGAAACCTCACAAGAAGTGCCTTTGTCTTACTGACAGACATGGACCAGGTTGCAGATGTCAACACAAGGTGTCAAAGTGAGTCACTGTGCACGCACGTATCTGGGGAGGATTTTCTGTGCAACATGATGAAGTCATTGACAGCCGCGTTGTGCAACTGTCAGTCATGAATCACAGGGATTACTGGCTGAGGAAGGCTCAGGCTATGGAACCAACTTGTGTAATTATCTCTAATAACATGGATATAGAACAAATTAATTAATAACTGACATATTCTTTCCACTGACTTGGCCCTGTTGGGCAGCCTAGCGCTCTGTGCGTGCTGTTGGCAGGTTCCATGAGCAATCTGCTATAAAGGTAAATGGGGAGCAGCAAGACTCCCCATTGTGAGCTCTGCTTCCTGTCCCTCTCTCTTCCCCTAGGCTTCATTTTTATTTATCTTTTTTCTTCGGTTTCTTAATCTGTATTCTTCTCCCTGCTTTTCTGTTCCCTTTCTTTCACCCTTCCCTCACTCTCCCGTTTGTCCTCCTGTGTTTCCTCTCCCCTTTGTTCTGCCCAGAAAACAGTTGGGAGATACTTTTTGCCTTTGCCAGCTAAAATTCTGTGCTCTCTTCTTGTAAATGTTTCAGTTTCATCAGGAGACAGCGTTAGTTTGTTAGCATTTTTTGGACGGAATGGGCAGCATATTCTTCTTATGTTTGTTTCTTCTGGGAGGTTTTTCTTGGTGTTTTTTAGTGTCTTAGTGTTTTATTAGTGTTTCCTCTTGCCAATGTTTTGCTGCAGAGTGTTGCCTGGTCTTACTATGAATGTTTTGGTATGAGGCAAAGAGAATTCATATTGCTGGAGTATTCATTCCCTTGGTATGTGCTTTGGGCAAGACCCTGTCCCCATGAATGTGCCAAAGGCAAAAATTCTTACAGATTCCTGTGAGGAGCAGGACTGGGTCTTGTGTTTGCACCCACAGCGGATTGCTCTACCCCACGCACGTCCTCGAGGGAAGAGGGCTGGCTTGAACAAGAGACAGGACTTGGGCGTGCTGTCTCCACGGGACAGTAGTCTGCTGAGATGCACAACAGACTTGGCTTGCTGAAAGGCATCAGTGTCACAAGCTCAAGTTCCTGCTTCCCTTTCAGTAAATCATCAAAACCTCTCAAAGCTCACGGGCAGTGTTGCCAGCCTCGGCAGCGTGCAAAAATCATGAGTCAAGGCTTGACAAACTGTGATGCTGGATGAAAAATTACAAGGT
Source organism: Megaceryle torquata (assembly GCA_024611175.1). Classification (NCBI taxonomy): domain Eukaryota; kingdom Metazoa; phylum Chordata; class Aves; order Coraciiformes; family Cerylidae; genus Megaceryle; species Megaceryle torquata. The sequence continues at coordinate 44,195 of JANIJG010012446.1, forward strand.
TGAAATATCTGCCTACTGCTGCCACCTGGTTTCTGAGCCTCCAACTATGTTCAGATGATATCAGGTTTTCCAGCACAAGTACAAAAGCTAGAAAATGTTTTTTATTAATAAAAATTGTAACTTTTTACCTGATTGTGAGACCTGAACTGTGAGAAATTGAGTCTCGCAATGGTTGGGGTAAAATTGAGAGTGCAGCCTTATGTGGAGGTGAGCTGGCAGCCTGGCAGGGAGATGAGTAGTGCAGGGAAGAGTTAGGGGATGAAAGACCTACACTATGGGGACTAGGAAGGGCTACAAAGTTGATGAGGGGACTGGAGCATCTCTGTGGCAAGGAAAGGCTGAGAGAACTGGGGCTACTCTGGTGGAGAAGCCTGAGAGGCGATCTGATCAATGTTGATCAAAAGCTAAAAGGCCCCCAGGGGACAAGAGGATGGGGACAGACCCTTGTCAGTGGTGCCCAGGGACAGACCCTTGTCAGTGGTGCCCAGTGACAGGACAAGGAGCAGTGGGCACAATCTGCAATACAGCAGGTTCCATTTGAACAGGAGATGCTCTTTTGCTGTGAGGGTGGCAGAGCATGGCCCAGGCTGCCCAGAGAGGTTGTGGTCTGGAGAGATTCCAAACCCACCTGGACAATGTGATCCTGCCCCCCCCGCTCTGCGTGACCCTGTGTTTTAGCAGGGGGGTTGGACCAGATGATCTCCAGAGGTCCCTTCCAATCCCACCATGCTGGGATTCTGTTTTCAGCTGGTTAACTTAGGTCTTCGGGCTGGAAACCAGGGGGGTTTGCATATGTGTTTCTGCTGCTCATGAGACAAATGATGACTTTGGAGAGGAGGAGGCTGCAGGCTGTGGTGGCCTGAGGCTGAGCATATGCTCTGCAAAAGTTGCATTGCTCTAGTCAGGGTCACTACACCGGGTAGGTTGCAGTTGTGTGAACCAGAGCCTGATGGTTCCTCTGAGATCCAGCATTAGAATCCTTCACAGAATAACAGCATGTGGTATCCAGTGAGTAGAACCGCTGGACCACATCTGGGCTGCATTTGAGAGCTGGGCATATCTGCAGATAGCAAGAACGTTTCTTTTGTGGATCGTGTCTGTTGAGGGAAGCAGGAGTAATACAGATCCTCTCCTAACAGCGTTTCCTGCAAGTGCTTTTGACCGCTACTTGAAAAAAACCCAAACCAAAGAAGTTCAGTCTTCTGATTTGACAGTAAAATGCAAGCAAGGCAAAAATTGGAAACCATCTCAGAAAAGCAGCAGAAAACAGCTCTTGAGAACTTCCAGTTTTAAAAAGACATAAATGAAAGTATTTTATTAGTTCAAGTATTCTTTATTTTTTTCCCTCACTTTCTTTCCAGCTTACATTCTGTTTTGCCACGAAAGGGGAAGCAACAGAGGAAGAATGAAGAAAAACAAAGCAGAAAAACTGTTTGTGTTCTTTTTTTTGTTTTGTTTACTGAAAAATTAGGAAAAATTGAGGGGAGAAAATGCTCAGAAATTAATTTTCTTTAGAAGGAAAAACACTGTTAATTTTTATATATATATATATATATAAAATGATTTGACCAATTCTGTTCTTGTTTGAGCAATTCCCCGCATGGGGAGAGAAGATTGGTTTCAGAATTCAAGTTCTGGATCTGTGGTTCTTTTTAAGTATAAATGTAGGTAAACATACATGAGCTAGAACAGCTCCTGCAGAATAACGAGGCTATTTATTTGGAGTAGCCCTTTCTCCCCACCTACTTATGATGTGTTTAGTTTTCAGTGACTAACTGGAATGATGATTAAGGCCTCTGGACAGCAGCCGCTTGCCTTCAAGGGTATTTCTGACTTCCATCTCCACCATAATTAATTAGCTATATACTGTTTGCCATGTTTCTTCGAAGAAGTTTTTTGGACAGTTTTAACCTGATTTTCCAGGAATCTCCTCTCCCTTGTACTTGGAAAGTGTTATTCAGTAGTGCCTTTCTCTTTCCATCCCTGTAAGGCATCCCAAGGGTCCAGATGAAAGGCAAAGTCCAGTGATTCAACACTGAACATAAAGCACAGCTAAGTAAGAAAAGAGAGGAGGGAGGAAAGAAAGGGTTTAGGACCATGGGACTCTTGAACAGTGAGGCCTCCTTCATGTGCATCCAGTAGTGGTGTCTCTTCCCAGATGGCTATTGGCTTGGAGCTGAAGGACAAATCCATGCAGTACGTGAGTCCTGGCTTTCCATGCAGTGTAACCAGTGTGTGGGGCTGCTGTTCAGGAGACCCGAGGTGGAACTGGAAGCAGAAGTACACACAGCTCTTGGGCATATCTGTATGTGATCCAGCAGGTCAGAGAAGCAGCTTCTTTTGAAGCCCTCAAGTAATTGTCCTCTCCTCAACAATTCTCAACTAACAACGCTTTTCTTTCTGTCCCAGTGGGGTGCACTGTGCCGTTTCTCAACAATACATGTATTTTCTTTCCATTGAAATGCTATGGGGTTACGCTTTGTCAAATGAAAAACTGAATGCTTGTAAATTTCTTTCTTTTTCTTCCACGCTGAACATTTCTGTTGACTTGCAAAATCTTCTTCTGTTAAGTGTCAGTAGTAGATTTTTAACTGCTTTAAGAAACTTCCTTCTGGTAAAAATGACAGAAGTCCTCAACTCTCTTAGGAACTGTTTGTCCCCACTGCCCTTGGTGAAAAATTATGATTTCTAGAAGTGTTTTTCTTCCTTTTTTTTTTTTTTCCCCCCTCTCTCTGCATTCTCTTTGTGTCTCCATGTTGTTTTCTCCATCCCTGTGCAGCACTAAACTTTTTTGGTAAGAGCAATATTTCTGAGCACAGAAAGTATCAGTAAATGGCACGGTACTTTAGCTGGGATTCAAGTAGTGATTTAAGCCAAGCCTGATCTATAGGGAGATGTTTTCTGGAACCAAAAGCTGTCAGGCTTCTGCAGCTTTTTTGAGCTCAGTAGCTTTGTAAGTCTGAGGTACTGTTCTATGAGAACTTCTGAATGGATCTCACTTGACAAGAATTTGGAATTTATTAGCAACTCTTGGACCTCTTGTCCATGAGATTTTATTATAGGACTTTTTACATAATGGGAGAACGCAAACAGGAGACTTGGAGCCACAGTTTCAGAGCTCTTTGTTCTAGGGTTGGGAAATTGGTTTCCAGATGTGGACCATGTTGGCTGGGTTTTTTTCTTGCCCCCCCCCCCCTTTTTTTTTTTCTTTTTTTGTGTGTGTCTGTGTGTCTCTGTCTTTCTCTTTTGGCCAGGAGTGAGAGAGGGAAATTAAGATGAATGCAATAATGAAAATAATAAAATAACAATGGTCACAATCCCCTTTGTTCATGAGTCATGACTCAGCTGAGGGCAGCAGTGGGAGTGCTGCTGTTAGTCTGCTCCGATGTCAACAGCAGGCATCACTATAGGGACACGTTTAGGTACTTTGGGTGCAAGAGGTGGAGTCTGGGGGATGCATGGAGAAATTTGTTAAGGACTTAGAAGGATTCTTAGGTCTATGTTCTCTCCCACGCTCCGCTTTCTTTGCACCGCTCTGGAAAGACAACGGATCTCCCCAGCTGAGGGTTTTCCCAGCATGGGGTAGTCCACATATGGCAAAGCTGGCTTCTAAATTAGCTTCCCACAGCACAGGGTGTGGAGGGGGTGGGCTGTCACCAGCTGATGGGGAAGAGAGCTGCTCTGAGAAGAACTCTCAAAAGCAGGGGTGAACCCTTCTTGTGTCAGCAGCACTCTGGCTGGGGAGCTCCAGGTATTGGTATGAATCAGGCTGGCTCCTTTCTCCCTCCTGTTCCTCCTTCTTCCCTCTTCAAGGGAAAACTAAAAGCTTGCATTAGCACATAAGTGACATTGTGTGCCTGCGCACCACAGTCCTCGTGACCAGCCACCAAAAGGGACCCCCAGTCTAGCTACTGAAGAAAGACTTGGGGCTGGAGATGTCTTCAGGATGGGGGCTTTTGCCAGGGTTGTGTGAGCGAGGACATTAGGATTAAGATATATTAGTGCTGTACGTGCTGTTGCATCTGTCGAGGCAATCAAGTCCTACTTGGTGCCATTGCTTCCATTGTTCTGCAGGCATCCGTTTCATACCAGCATGGGGAAGGACACCAGAATGGTTTCTTGTTAGATATCTGTTAGCAGGGCTTTAGCCAAAGATCTCTAGGAGTGAATTCTGAGATGGTGGGGTGAGAGAGAGACTTTAAGTGTAATGGGAGAAGAGTTGTACTGTCTCTAATCCATCCACGTGCAGGGACTTCGTGGTGCGTTATTGAGTTCCCTACACCCATTTTGTGTTGCCTGTGTGGATGACCTGGACAGATGCTGAAGGAAAGGGAGGGGAAAGGGGACTCGGCTCTGCTGGCTTGAAAGGTTTTGTGTGTTTTTTTTTTTTCCCCTATGAAATCACTGCTTTCAAGTTGTGGACACATCTGGAAGTAACAACAAACATGTGTAGACTGTGGTTTTGGAGGAGAGGAGAGGAGATGAGATTCATATGCAAGGAGGGGGACGCTGTCCCTGTCCTGACAGCATGACCTCGGAGGCAAATGGAGACAAACTGGAGGTAGAGGAAGAACTCCCCAGATCAAAGAGAGATGTCCATCCATCTCTGCCATCCTCTCTGGAGGAGCTGGGAGGTTGTTCTTGAAGATAATGGACATGCACAGAAGTTGTAACACATGACTCACTCTGGTGGTTATAATGAGATTTGCACCCTCTGCTTGGGTGACTTGAGACACAAGGCTCAAGTTGGGCAGGTGATGGATGCTCAAAATAATCCTGGTTGTGTCTTTACAGCTGTGGTTGCAGTTGGGCTATCTGTCATAGCTTGGGAATCATAAACTCTTTCACCTGAACTGGATGGTTAAGAGTATGGCCATGAAGGAAGTGCAGCTCTGAGCCCCCTTGCTGGCTGTAAAGATCATTTTGCTAGAGAGCTTGGAAGGTACCAGGGAGCTTTGATATGTCATTAGATTTTTTCATTTTAGTCCTTTGTGGTTTTGAGCTTCCAGGTGTGGAACCAGATTGTGGCCATGGATCATACTGTTGAACTGTCTACCCTTATATTAGTTTTGCACCACTATCCATCTTCATGTTGTATGAAAAGGTTTCAATCTCACCACTGAGGTGAACTCCCCACTGGAGACCCTTGTCTGGCCCTGCTTTGGGGGATTTCAGACTCTGTTTTGGAGATAGCTTTATTGTGATGATGCTGATTTTTTTTTTTTTCTTTTAAAGATTTACTTACATTCTGTTTCAATTGCTTTATTTCAGGTGGCCTTTTTAAGAGTATCTGGCATGTTTTTTGGATTAGAGGGGGAGCATGAGTAGAGCATTCTCATTCTTACAACAAAAAGGTTCATACAATAACAAAGGTTTTCTGGTGTTTCCTCCTGATTATAGAAACCAAGTGGCCATGAGGATGGAGTGACAAGTGAAAGGGAAGATAGTGTTTGACTTTTCTGTCACAATCTTTCCTCTTAGGGGGGTATGTGCTGTCTTATGATATGATGGATGAGCATCATAGAATGGAGTAAAAATTTTCCATTAAGTGTCTCGAAATAGCAAGAGTATGGTTTGGGGTTTGGTATTTTAGTGTCTTGGGGAACAAGGAGGAACCTGATTTTTTGCTGAGTCAATGTCTGTGGGTTTTTTGAGCATTCTTTCCTTTTACGTTGCTTCCTTTTAACTTTCCAATGCTATGAGCAAAGTCAAAATAGCAAGAGAAGCAGAAGTGGCACTTCACGAGTTTGCCACTGATTTCCAGCTAAATCTCTGCGCCCGGTATTTGTTTCTTCACCAGGCACTTCCGAAGAGCTGGTGCCAGCAAACGGGAAACTCTGTGTCCATGGAGTTTGGCAATATGTAGCCAGGCTGAGTCTGCATTTTCATTTGTAAGGATGAGATGATTCCTGGAACTGCGTTACTATGAAATTCAAAGGGGTTTTGACAGAATTAGACCTTGAAAACCAGAAAGGTAGAGATGCCTGGTTTCCTTCCCTGTCCATCTTGGTGGCGCAGCAGTTGGAGTAAACATGGGTGATGCTTGCAGATGTGAGCAGGTAGGAACAACACTTGAGTTGGAAGAAACCAGAAGGCAGCAGACCAAAGACATCCATGATGCATGGGCCTGATTGGAGCTGTAGACAAAAAAGGAATCATCTGCATTTCATTTCTCTCATTTATATCCAATCAGGATGCATTTCCTGAGGATCTGAATGGGGAGTCATTTCTCAGAGGAGCTACTATTCCCTAAATCATATAAACCAGGACTTGGAGGCTGCGTCGATGAGCAGCCCAGCTTGGTCTTTAAGCATTTTCATTAATCCTTTTTATCTTTGAATAGCTCCAATTGCATGGCAAGATGGAATGTTAGAATGAGTCAAGGAGAAAAAGGAGAAACAATAACCTAAACCAAACACTTATATTGCAAACGGGATCCAGGAACAAACAAGTAACTGCTGGATCTGTAGGCCAGCTCACTCTCCTGGAAGTGTCTTTCATTGATAAGACAATGAATGAGTGAACTAGAAGCATGTTTCAGATTGCAGACAGCAGTTTGGCAGGTGAATGCATATAAATGCACATGGATGTTGTCTACCTGAGCTTCAGTAAAGCGTTTGGCACCATTTCCCACAGCATTCTCCTGGAGAAACGGACTGCTCATGCCTTGGTGAGCAGATGCTTAGCTGGGTAAAAAATTGTCTGGGTGGTCAGGCCCAGAGAGTGGTGGGGAATGGAGTTAAATCCAGCTGGCAGCTGGTCACAAGTGGTGTTCCCCAGGGCTCAGTACCAGGACCTGTTCTCTTTAATATTTTTATCAATGATCTGGATGAGGGGATCAAGGCACCCTCATTAAGTTTGAAGAGAACAAAGTTGGGCAGGAGTGTTGATTTGCTGGAGGATAGGGAGGCTCTACAGAGGGCCTGGACAGTCTGGATTAATGAGCTGAGGCCAATGGCATGGGGTTCAACAAGGCCAAGCTCCAGGTCCTGGACTTGAGTCACAACAACCCTCTGTGATGCTCCAGGCTTGGAGCAGAGCAGCTGGAAAGTGCCTTGTGGAAAAGGACCTGGGGGTTCTACTTGACAGGCAGCTGGATATGAGCCAGTGTGTGCTCAGGTAGCCAAGAAAGCCGAGAGCATCCTGGCTTGGATCAGAAATAGTGTTGTCAGCAGGGCTAGTGCAGGGATTGTACCCCTGGACTGGGCACTTGGGAGGCTGCCTCATGAATCCTGGGTTCAGTTTTGGGCCCCTCACTCCCAGAAGGACATTGAGGGGCTGGAGCACAGCCAGAGAAGGGCAAATAAAACTGGCAGGGGTCTAGAGAACAAGTCTGGTGAGGAGCAACTGAGGGACCTGGGGTTGTTCAGCTGGGAGAAAAGGAGTCTCAGGGGAGACCTTCTGGCTCTTGACAGCTCCCTGTCAGGAGGTTGGAGCCAGGTGGGGTTGGTCCCTTCTCCCAAGGAACAAGTGACAGGACAAGAAGAAACGGCCTCAAGTTGCATCAAGGAAGGTTTAGGTTGGACATTAGGAACAATTTCTTCATTGAGAGGGTTACTCCAGGCTTGTATTCATAAGCGGGCTTCTGGTAGTTTGGTCAAGCAAGGAAAGTGAGTATAGTTGTCACTCCAGCAGCAGTGCAGGGTAATTGTCCTGGCAGGCAAATCCCAGATGCTGTCAGAGCCTGGCGGTACCCAGCAAAAACACTGGAGTGGTAGCACTGCTTAAAATAAAACAAAGAAAAAACAAAACAACCCCAAGAGCAACTTACTAATTGCCTTTAAAAAGCAAATTACTTTTGATGTCTCCACTGCCAGCTGTGACATTCACCCTGCTTTTCTCCTTCGCAGCACGTCCAGTGCTGCTGAAGGTGTGGGTGAGGAATCCATGTGGTGGTTTAAAATCCAGTGTGTTGCTTGACACGAGAACTCAGCCAGGCTCTATCAGCATGGTTGTAGAAGCATCCTTTCTTTTGCCTCAGTAAAGGAAAGACCAAAATCCCTCAGTCCACCTGGTTTAGTAACCAATTGTTAGTTAACAGCTACTCAGAATCTTATTCCAACCTCAAGTGCTAATAGAGGAGCAGTGACATGATTGTTTAAAAAAATCCATTCTTTCATTGAAAGTATTTTCTGAGGCTTATTAGTTAAGAAAAAAAAAATGTATCTAATGGGTGATAAATAATATATTTGGGCAGAGAACATGAAAAATAAAAGCGATGCATAGGCCAAATATCACCTCTGGTTATATTGTGTAACCCAGTGGAGAAGATAAGTACAAATGAGAACAAGACGCAGTTCTGTAGTTGTAACTTTATGGATTCATAGAGAGCTTCCACCACAAAAAAAAAAAAGTGACTGGAATTGCCAAGCTTCTGACTCAGTGCCAGATACCTCAGGGCTGAATTTGACATCTATTGGGATGTGTTGTTTAGGGAGAGGACTCAAAGGAAGAAACCTACCTCTGTCCTGAAAACCCTTGCTGTGAACTGGGTGGGCTGCCTGGCAGTGGTGTGCTCTATCACAGCATCTCTCTGTCCCACCACATTAGTTCTCTCATGGTTTTCATTGATCCTTCACCCTTTGTCTTCCTCCCCTCAATGCCTCAGTCTTGAACTTACTGAGATGGTGCCACCTTTGAAGTTGAAGCAAGTCCCCCCAGCTCTCAGTACTGGCATTTTGTGCACCCCTGAGTTTCGTGCCAGTCCTGAACTGCCAGCGCTTCCACTGCCTATTAAGACACTTGAAGTTTGAATCCCCAAAGCCACAACCTTTGCTCATTTGGCTCAGCACGATAGTAGGAAAAAATTTGTGGTGTTACTCCCTTGAAGGCTGATGCTGGCAATGAAAGGAAATTCCTGGATTTGAATGCTTGTCTGTTTACTTATTTATTTACTTTTGTGTTCAATAGTGGGAAAATATTTTCATCTTCCTCCTTTTCTTGTCAAGCCACTTGATTCACCACAGTGGGCACCAGAGTACAAAACTGGATGACAGTAATTTCTCCTTGTCCAGAATCTCTCTCGATTCTCAGCGAAATGCTGCAAGGCTGGGAGGAGACCTGTGTGCATGCAGCGGCCACCCTCATTCTCCAAGGCCACTACAACCAGGTTCCTGCCATTGCCTTGGGTGTGGGATGTCCCGCAGTGCTGGTCTGCTGCCCACTGCTGATGGAGCTGCTGGTGCTCGCCTTGCCTCTCTGAATGGAGAGGATGTGCCCTGCCATCCCGCCTGCTCACCCTGCCTTCTGCTTTATCCTGTCTGTGAACTCCTGACCTGGATTGCTCTCACTCCTCGCCCATGCTCCCTTCCCTCTTCCAAGCTCCAAGACGGTCTTGTGTTTCTTGGAATCTGGCAGCGCGAGGGCTTCTTGTTGATTGGTATAAACAATCTTAAAGGTCACATTTTCCCCCCCCTGCAGAGGGAGTTGGGGGGAGGAGGTTTGTCTAAAATAAAAGGCTTCTCTCAAATTAACAACCACAAGGATGTAAACATGGAAGCCAAAGGGAGCTGTTCACCAGCAGCGTGAGCTGTGCCAAAGAAGCCCCTCGGGGCTTTCTTAGGAAAGAAAATGTGGGCACAAGATGCGGCATGCTCTTGCTGTTGGCTGGGAGGGAGAGGTCAGGGTGCCAGGCGACGGTGGCAATCACACCCTGCGTGAATGGTGACATCGGATTCTAGCAGCTGTGTTTGCACCAGGGCTGGCGCTGGTCATCCCGCTAAGCTGGGGGGGAATGCAGAAGTCCTGGTGGCTTGGAGCTGCAGGGGCAGGAGGCCTGGGGCTGTGGGACAGGATAGCATTTCACTCGGCCAGGCGCTGGGTGCCATCCAGCTCCCGAAGCCAGTCGGCCGCCTTTGTGCACTTCAGTGAGAATTGGGTCAGAGCCCTGTCTGGAGAGAGGCTCGTGGAAAACAAGCAGAAAGCAAATGTAGGTGCTCAGCTGCCTGCTCAGATCTCCTGTCTGCTTTTTGGCTGAATAGCAGCCAGGTCTCCACTCTAGGGGTTTACTTGCTTGGTTATGCAAGTCCAAGTGTAGCAGGGAATCGTGGTCTCGACTGCTTGGTCATGCCAGGAAACCCCTTTGTAGGTGCAGCCTATGCTGGGGTGCAGATCCTTTAACCAGATTAGTTTAATCCAGTGAGAGAGTTGAAATACAAAATGGCAAGACCTCTTCTCATCTTTATAAACTGTCTAGTGCCATGAAAGACTGTAGGTTTAATTTTTCCTTGCCTGGTCCACCTCGAGGATAGGGTTGTTTATGCTGCTCTGCCTGGGAGTTGCTTTCCTGCAGGAGAGCGGGAACAGTTTAGGATGTAGCATGGTAGCTGTTGCCTCTTTGCCAAAGCTTCAGAAGTGAGCATGCCGAAAAGCTACATTTCAGAACTGGCCCGTGTCTTCAGCAAACCCATCAAAGCTTCGCATCCCAGCAAACTTCTCTGAATTTTGTTTACATAAGCTCAAGGGAAGAATTGCATTGAACTCTGTAGAGATTTTGAGGTGCACAGTGATTACTTTCTTCTTGGGAAAGTAATCTTTTGCTGAGCAAAAATTGTTGTAAGCAGAGAGGACACAGGAAGAAAGTATAGAATATGCCTGCTGAACTTCATTCCTCCTTGGGTGTCTATCATGGCCACTGCTAGAAGTGAGATGGCGAGTTAGATGATTTTCCAATCTGTCTTAGTAAATCTACGCTTCACTTTCTATATCTGCCTCAGCTTTCTGTGGCCTGATCCCCTCTCTGAAGGAAATAACCAGGCAGTTTCTTGCAGTGTGCATTAGCGGGTATGTTCGTAACCCTGCCACATTGGCTGGTGGATGTAGGCAAACCAGGCCAGATATAATTCTAATGACTAAGAGCTGAGAAAGTATTTTGCTTTTTTTTTTCCCAGACTATTTCCTAAGGAAGTAAGCTTTGTGCAGATATATATTGTGTAGGAACTTGTGCTCTGTCTTGTCCTTCAGTCTCCTTCCTTAGGAATCTTTAGCTGGTTTCAACCAAATTTAGGAAGTGATCAGAGATCTCAAGGATAATCCAGTTTCTACAAGTATAATGAAATTTAGAGCTGGTGAGGAGACGTGTCCCACTAATGGGTGAGAAATCTCAGCTCTTACTTGGACACAAAAAAAAAAAATCACATGGGGAGGTGATCTTAGGAAGAATCTCCAGTGTAGTAAAAGCTTCCTGAGGGCAGCAAGTATGTTGGATACCAAGTTTCATTAGTTCTACTGCCTTTTTTTTTTTTCCTTATTTTTGTTATTTCCCTGGACCATCACTTATCCAGGTTCAAGCCTTGAGTGGAAGCAGAGTGTCAGAAACAGCAGGAAAACATTTGTTTTTTTGGCTTGTATTACAATAGATGTTAGATGCCCAAACAGAGGTCAGGATCCCTTGGTCTTGGGTGCTTTCCATCTCACACAATAATAGACAATCCCTGTTCTGAAGTACTTTAAAACATCAAATGCAGGCTGAGGAGTGAAACAGGGTTACCAGCTCACACACCAGGTTTGCATCCAGGGCTTTGAATTTGCTTTCTCCTGAGCAAGAGCCCTTGGGGCCATGTGGTCCCAGCTGTGCTTGTAAACCCCAAAGGTTTGCCCAGATTGTAACTGAGCTCATTGTGATGCTGGTGATACTCTCCTGCAATTAGTGCTTGAAAAAAAAAGGTGTTGAGTATTTGCTTCCATATCTAACCCAAAACTGATTGCCTGATGTCCCCCTCCTCTTGCTTCACAGAACTTTTATTAGATGCTAAGTAGTCTATTTCTATCTTCTGTGGGGTGGGAAAGGAAGGGAGGTGGCAGGTTTGGGAAGATAGGTTTGTGTTTCAGATGGTGTTGGGTATTTTAACCTTGTCAGCTTTGTTTGGTCTGTTGCTAAAGGGTAACAAACTTCATTCCTCTTCCCAAATGTTGAGTGGCTGGGAGATGAGATCACACTGTCTAAGGGTCATTTGCTGATACATCACCTTTGTTTAAATTCCCAGCATATTACGTTTTCTAAGAAAAAAAAGGCGCCTGAATACACTGCTAGTTTCCCAGAATGGCTGCAGATGGTGACTTTATCTCAACAAAAGTTTGAAAGCTAGGCAAAAATTCCTCAAATTGAAAGTTTTGTCATAATTTCAGGCTCGATAAGGACTTCAGGGAGGTTCATTGGATACTTAGTGAATGGTTAGAGAGGAGAGGGCTCTAGAACAAGTAAGAAATAAGAGTTATTTAATAGTCTGGCCTTCAGTGCTACAGTGGACAACTGCAAATCAATCTTGCTGAAAACAGCAGTTTTAGTTAAATCAAACACTTCAAGGAGAATGATATTTTTCATAAGCTCTAAGCTGGTGTAGGAGATGAAATACTAACCCCAGTCACGTAAGCATTTCTCAAAATTTGATTTAGCTTTAGCCAAGACTTTTGATGCTTTTTGAGCCAAGCACTAGCAAGATTCTCTGAAGTGAGACCCATAAGACTACAATTTTTTGGGGGGGGGGAGGACACCGAAGGCTGCTTTTTTTGAAGCACCAATATCTTTTCAGAGATACCCAGTGAGTAGGACTGGTCTGGGATCTTCTAAAGGAAGTATTGACTCTGTAGAAGAAAGAAGGAAAAACTTTATGCTCAGATGATAGGAACCATTGTGGGGTTTTTGCTATTATTTAAATCCTTGGTTTCAAGGTTCAGGAGAGATGGTGCTTTCTGTGACACATCTCATCAGATGCTTTATTTTCTTCCTTTCAAGGTTTTCCACAGGAAATCTCCAGCCAAACTAATATTGGACGTGATTCTTCCCTTGTTTCGACCGCACCAACACGCTCTGGGTGGCGGGGTAGACCTGGTTTTGCTTAAAAGCTCAGGCTGTCAAGAACTGGCCACTTCTGGCAGAGTGGAGTGGGAAGCAGTTTGGAGAAGTCTGCATGTGTGTTTTCATAAGATCATGTCATGCTTAGGGGGAAGTTTGGATCCACAGGATATGGAGACAAGGCGGCCCACTTCCCCCATGGCAAAGCTTCTCTCTATTTTTTTTTTTTTTTTTTTTTTTTGTAAGGGGTCTGGAGATGGGGCAGGAAGGTAGGGAATGCCCAGGGCATTCACCTCTCCCGTCCGACGTCCAGCGAAGGCGGTGAGGGGACACGAAGGTCAGTCTCACCCTGGGAAGCCGCCGGCGCTGCAGGGTCTCTTCTACACCCCTGCAGTTATTGCCCTCTTTGAGCGGTGTAGATTTTTCCTAGAATGTAAAATCTACAAGCCAGCCCCAGGTTTGGGCTCCATTAGTCACGGATTTGAAAAATGGGAAAGGAGCGATCCAGCTCCGGGGTTTGTTAGCCTCAACGTTGCGGCGCCACTTGTTGGAATTAAGCGGCAATGCAAACCAGCTAGCTCAGGTGTTGGGGCTAACAGAGCTGAATCCACTTTATTAAAAAATGGAGGGTTTTTATAGGGATTGGGGAGGAAGGTTCAGGAACATGGGAGGAACATGCTAATCCTCCAACCTGGATTGGGTATAGGGAAATACATAAACATAGGGAGCATATACATATGTATGCAGGGGTTGGATAGCAACAGGGTAAGTCAGGGATTGGTCGAGCTGCTGTGGCTCCACGAACTGTCCAATGGCAGCTGACACTAGCTCTTGAACACGATGTCCATGGCAACCACTTGCCACATGGTGACAGCTGAAGCTGCAATATTGCACCTAAAAATCCCTTATAACACAGGTTGTTCAACCACCATAATTATGCTCTTTACAATCACAAAAACCTATTTCCAACACAAAGTTATATTTGTATCCTTTTGGATGGAGTATAATTGAAAAACTATTTGATAGCAGTTAAACAGTACTTTATTTTTAATAGGATGGGATTGTAAAGATTAGAAAAATAAAGAATTACAGAAAACAATTCCTAGTTTCAAGTTCTTTTGATAATTAAAAATCAGGAAAAACTCT
>JANIJG010012447.1:0-46533 GCA_024611175.1 Megaceryle torquata
CTTTTGAAAATTGGTAAAGGAGTAAGTTGGGTTATTGGCCTCCAAATGTCACTTTTACCAAAAAAAAAAAAAAAAAAAAAACCCCCCCCCCCCCCCCCAAAAAAAACAAAAAACAAAAAACAAAAAAAAACCAAAAAACCCCAAGCTGTAAACATCTCATTTAACTTAATGTGAATTCATGGTCTTGTCATTCAACTAATTTTTTTTTTTTTCTATTAATAGGAAAAAATGCACATCATAGCAAACAAAGGGGGAAAAAATTTTATTTTGATCTTCTCTGGCAGTTCTTTTGCTTTTAAATACAGATATTTGCAATATTAAGTCATCTAATTAGGCAGCAGCTTGCTATTAAATATTTTCATAACAGATGTAGTTTGTGAGCATGGAAATGAAAGCCACATTTAAAATTTATAACCCCAAATAACATTCCTAAAATGTAAAAATTCTCTAAAAAAATTGATTATTCTTTAATTTTAAGTATAATAATGTAAAAAAGTGGGAAACGTCTGTATTTTAGGTATTCAGCAGCAGCAGGAAGCTGGTTTGCTAGACTTTAAATGAAACTGTTGGACAGTAGTAGAAGCCCAGTGATCTAGATATATAAAAAGTGAAATAAGTGTGTCAACAGCTCATGTGTGGCAATGGAATGCAAAGGAAAAGATTGTCACAGTGCTCTTAAGTGTCCTGTATTTTCCTAGAGGAAGCTGGTCACAATGAAACAAAACTTTTCTTGGTTTGCAATAGGCAAGTATCTTGTGTAAAGAGAGATGGTAACTTCTTTGGCAGTGATTTACTTTGCAGCAGGAGGTTTTGAAGGGTCACCCGTGAGCTTTCCAGTTATTTCCTTACAGAGAAGAAAAGGAAAGTTCATGCCTTTCTGAGATACTATTTTAGTCTGCGTGATGGCAGGTGGAACAAGAAAGTCATGTTTCATATGAAGATGGGAACTGCATTTCCCTGTTGTTAAATGAAAGCTAAGAATCCGGAGATGCTAATTTTGTCTGTCTGCATCTGGATCCCTTGTGCTTCTTGATGGACGCCAAAAGTGTCATCAAAAGAGTAGTTATTGTCGTGTCAAGTATCTCTCAAGTGTTACTATACCTTCAGCAGAGAGACTGGAAAAAGAGGAAGGGGTCAGTTGCTCATTTTACTTGCACTGTTTTCTTAATAAGCAAATTATTCAATGGTTTCCCTCTTAAACTGTTTTAATAGCTCCTCTGTTTTGGTATATTTATGACAATTTTGGTACAACTTCTTGTTATACTTTCATCTTGGCACTCTGTGATGTAATGCCTTTCTTTAAGTAACACACCATGATGTATATACATGAGGAGTCCTGATTATAAAGGAAGAATTTGACTAAAGGTTTTATGCATGCCATTGCTGAGTAAGACTTCAGTGCAGCAGGACAGGTTAAATAGAGATCTGATACCTTTGCTCTTTCTTTTGAAAAAACACTGAATAGGTTGCAAACTTGGATGAATGTGCTGTGTCCACACTGTGTATTTCTTTACCAGTAAATAGGGACTTCAGTTATGGAAGGCAGCTCAGTAAGGTTAAAAAAAAAAAAGTGGTTCTAAAACCCAGCTGCGTGGCAAAAGAACATGAGAATTGAGTGGTAATAAAAGCAAAAAGTCTTACTTGCAGTTTTTTTCAGGAGCTAAAGATATCCCTTGAAAAAGGTTTTGTGTGGCTGAACTACAATTCAGGAGTCATCAAGGGCAGGGGTGTTCAGCTATGGGTGCAGCAGGCTGCAGCTCTTCTGCGTGGTACAATTCACAGGTGTCCGTTGAGTTCAGTCTCTTCTGGTGGGTATGGTGGCCAGATGATTATCAAACAAATAAATGAGGTACGATATCACAATGGGTATGAAACCTTTTCACGTCTACATTTCTAAACTTAAGAAGCAGAAGAGCTCTTGACAGTTTGAAACTACAGCCCTGTTTTTGAGCATTTTTTCCAAGTTCCACTGTATTAATGAAAATAACTGAATTGCTGAACTTGCTGGAGAGCTGCCAGTTGTTGCAGGAACCCCACATCTTGGGCAGAACATGCTGCTGTACAATTGCTTTGTCTTGAATTTAAATGATGACCTTTGCTTCCTGCATCTCAGGCTACGGCTGGTTGCAATGGGAGGTAGCCCTGAGAAGGTGTTTGCTGATGAGGCTCTATCACCCTTGACAGGTATGCTAGATAATTGCAAAGTGGTAAAAGATGGTGCACTGCGTTTGGAAATTTCATTTAAAGTATATATGTACGTAGTTACGATTTTGCCTCATCTGAGCCATTTGTGTGATCCGTTGGCACTTTCCACACAAGTGAGGCTGCTTGTGCTCTCATCCTGGCCAAGTTCCAGTTTGGGTAATTATGTTCTGGCTACCTGCATTTCTGTAAAGTTTCATCTGGATTTTGTTACTATTGTTTATTTACATAGTAATGCCTATGTACTTGGCAGTTTACTAAATAACAGCACAGGATGAAGTTACAGAAGTCCCTGCTCCAAGTTACATTTAGTATTTGTGCATGAATAAATATAATGTGGCATGATACGGTGCAGAAAAAAAAAAAAAAAAACAAAGTGGCACATTCATTAATAGCATTCATAGAAGAGTTAGGTTTTCAGAGCTTATGAAATAGGAGAGAAAGTGCTTTCCATGAAGTTCGAGTGTAAAAGACGACAGCAAAGGGATGAGGGAGACAAAGGTGAGAGGTGAGAAAACAAGATAGATCTAGGAGGGATGACTAAAGAAACACAGAATGTGGTGTAAAAGACACTCCTGCAAAAGCTGGTACAGCATGGGTAAAGTTGCTGATTAGTCTGCACTGTTAAACATATGATATATAGTGCAGCAGGAGTGGGTGTAATTCGCTGGTAGGAGAGATAATACCTGTTTGTATTGTCCATAAAACTACTTATATTTTTACAAGGTTATTTGATGCAGATTTTACGTGTGTATCAACAAGGGAGGAGGAGTCAGTACTTGTCAGTAAGACTTGGACAATAACAGATCTGCACATGGCAATCATCTGCTGGTGCAGAAGTGTTCCTCTTCTATATACATACAAAGGCGCATTTTATCATTTACCACTCGGCCTCTCAGGATCCTGCTTCCATTGCAGTAGGCAGAACTTGCTGTGTGCAACTGTAGAGTAACAGGTAGGTGAAAAAAAAAATAAAAAAATAACCCAAGCCACATCCTGTTGTGGAGAGTTGTTCTGTAGAAATATGAACTTTTTAAAGCTGCAAGATGACTCTTGAATCTGATTGATATTAATAATCAAGTATTAACCTGGAATCCATTGCCAGAGGAGTTCAGAATAATTCACTATTAAACCATATTGCATAACCATAGTAATCTAATATTTACAAGAACTGTTCCAGTGTTCTTCCAAAAATACTTGTCTGCTTAGAGATGCTTCATCCACATCCCATTTGACACAGAGAGTAGAAGTACATAGAAAAAAAGTTTTAAGGGGTTTTCATTTTGACAATGCTTTCAAGAAAAATGTTTTTGAATAGTACCTATGAGTGAAATCATACTCTTCTCAAATAGACTGTTCCCAAAAAGAAGGTTTAGGTTTTATTGGTTTATTTTTCTAGAAATGGAAAAAATTATTTTCAAAACCTTGGAATTTGCATAAAAACATTGACTTTTCTTATTGTTAGTAGTTGTTTTTACATGACTTCATTTGCTAATAGAAGTAGTACACAATGTACTATGTACTTAAAATGTACTATGTACTTAAGCAAAAGGGAGATTTAGGACAATGCACATGCTCTTGAAAGCTGCGGTTCTTCCTATTTTTATTTTCATCTGTTTAACATTTGGGGGTGGGGGGATATCTATCTTGGCATTGTTTTTGGAAAGAATTTAAACCCAAAAAATTTTTTTTTCACTTTAGGTCACAAACACACAGTAGTATACAAGCCTTCAAGCTTGTATCTAGCAGAACTACCCTGATCATTTATTCTGACCTCCTTTAGCTCCTGTGTAACCCAGCTTAAATATTTTTACGTATTTCTCCTGGATCAAGCCCACTGAAAATGCCATCACAAAGCCCTTGTGATAGCAGGCTGTGTGTAAGATAGCCTGCCATGTGTAAGTGAAGGGGTTGAGAACCCATGTTTCAGCACAGTGGGGCAGACAGGGATCTTACCCATTTAGCAGTGTCTGTCTAGTCGGCTTTTTTTTGTTGTTGTTGTCATCTGTGGACTCTTCGTGGAGAGAGGCAGGAATACTTCAGTGAGGAAAGCCATCCAGCACCCACATGGTGCGCATTCTGGGAATGAGATCCGTGTGATTTCTCACCAGTTTTTTTTTTTCCTTTCTATATAATTCATTAAAGCTGTTACGGAATATCTGCTTAAGGCTGAAAGAGTATGAACTCTCACTTAGCCTCATTAAGGTCTTGGGCTTGGTGCTTACTAGTTCTGCTTTCATCAAGGCCATTTCCTCAGAGGCTTTTGCAGGAGATGCATATGTTCGTATGAATGACCTTAATTTTCTGCTTCAAATCATGTTAGAATATACTTTTTAATCAGCAGGCTTTATTTAATCTCCAAATGTTATTTCTGGTGTTCTGCCTCTAAAGTAGAACTTGTTTTTTATACTTTATGCTGAGAGTTGTCTACATCTGCATTCACACATTCAGATGCTTTAGGCTATTCACATGTGTTTTCTGAAGGGTTTAACAGTTCAGCCATTTCCACATAGACTGTTGAAGTCAGTTAGAAAGCGTGTCAAAATTTGCTATCAGGTTGATAAGACAAATCTCCTGCTTTTACCGCAGAGTACTTCTCCAGAGTACCCAACATGTTTCAGAAATAGTTGAGATACTGGAGATGGTGCTACCTGGAGCTCCATCCCTACCCTTCACCATGTGCTATAACATTACTCAAACCTATATATTGGTAAAGAAGTGCTAGAATGGCTTGTAAGAAAGACTCCAGGACCTCAGGTACTTAGTAACCAGGTGTAGTTGTTGAAGTAATTGTGATAAACTGTACTTGTGCACTGCCAGTCAAAAAGATAAAAAGAGGCCATTTACCAATAGGTACTTTATTTTTTTATATATATATACTTTTAGGTCACATTTATGCTTTCTTTTTCATTACTGCTTTCCCTCAGGATTTTTGGAAGTTCCCCGAGTTTTCTTTTTATGAAAGGTTGGGAGGAAACTGAAAGTGGCACAGTTAGTCTGTAGCTAATATCCTTATTCAAAATATAAGACTAGCCTTAAGTGAAAAGACTTATATGTAGCTCATGAGTTGGAATGCTCATGAGTTGGAATACACATGAAGAATTTGTGTCTCAAAAGACTTCTGGTTGCTGGTAAGCGACCTCATTTTTTATTGTAACTATAAATTTAAATGTTGAACAATGAATGTGCTTAGACTAGTGATGTGCTTATTAGGTTAAAAAAAGAACAAGCTTTTAATAGGAAAAAATTATCACAGGGCAGACAGCATGAGATTTCATTAGCATTTATGCATTGCTAAACTGCCATTTAAAAGTCACATTTCTGACTTGAAAAGTTTTCTGCTATAGTCATGTAAGTAACATTAAACAATGTCCTTTTATTTTTTTTTATTCAGGGTCATATTTTCAGTGATTAAAATGATAACAGTTGCAAAGGCTGTCTGCAAAGGCTACACTATTTAGCTGTCATTGATTTTAGTGAGACTTTGAATAAATGTTAGTTCTGAAAATCCCACCACGTATGGACCTCATCTCTATCTTCAAATATCTTTGAAAATCTGGCCCTTAGGACAGTTGACAGCATTCCCCATGTTGTTTCAGTGGTTTTTTCTTACCAGTTCCTCATATTACTCCGTTGAGCAAGGCCCATCAACTGTAAACATCATTTTGTAGTAATTTCTGAACTCAGAGTTCAGACCTGTCAAGGATAGACTGACAGAAGACCTGGCCCTGGCTTTCCACATAGTATTTCAGTTCTGTGTTTTAATAACATAAATAGTTCTTAGGATATTTCTTTTTGTCCATAGACGTTTAAGTGCTGCACAAAGGCGATTAGTGTAATTAGTTTTGCATTTGGAAATGGTAATACAGAGATAGGCAGTGACTTGCCTGATGTTATCCAGCACAGGAGGAGACTGTACCAAGTTAGGAGCTCTGGTGCTCTGTCCACTTTCAGCAAATGTAGTATCAGAGTGGTTGATGTATCCATACAAAATACCCAGACAAGGATCTTCTAAATGTAATGATTTGGTACTTAAGAAGTGTGAGTCATGTTCTGGGATGCTGGCAGTGGTTTTTCTGATATTTCCGTTTCACATTCAGCTTCGGGGGCTCAGTAGGGGCTTTTGGTCTGGTTGCCATATGCAGTTCATCAGGGTGACAAGCGAAAGCAGCTTAATGTGCTCATGTTATTTTTGTCTGTAGTAGAAATTTGTGATGGGAACGATTTCTGGTTTGCATAAAGTCACCAAAATAATGCATTGTGCTGTAAGCTAGCTGGAGATGCACAGGACTATCCACAGCAGATAGTTACAACGGATTCACAGCCTGAATAATTTTAGTTGTTGCATGTAATTACTTTTATTTCACCGGGGGCAGAAGCAAAACCACACTCGTTAGACTTCTGAAATTGCACACCCTGGTAATTGCGATGCTGGAGTTGGGTACCTCTGCTGGGCCTTCCAAACACAACTTTTTGTGTATTGGTACCCCAACTGTTAAAGAATTGAAATACAAATCCTGCAATGTGCTGTGAACATAAAACGATTCAAGACTACAAGATCCTCAGGCAAGATGGCTAGTAGAAAGAACACTAGTAACATTATCCAGCTGCTACTCACCACGGAGTACTTACCACTCTTCTCTCCTTGCTTTCTCAAAATTGACTGTAGAGGAGGGGCACTGGGCCATGTTGGATGTGTGTGCTACAGGTACTACAGGAGCTCTTGTCACGGCTTGTTTGCTTTTCTCTACCCCATCACTTGGAGTGGACTAGAGTAAACTTTTCAAGCAGGAGAACAGACATGTGGTCTGACCCCCTTCAGTAATTCCTGTAACTTGCTCAGCTGAGGTTAGTTCTTGATCCTCAGGGGTAGAGACCATTCCCTCCAAGGATTCCATTAGCCAGCACCTACCTTGAGAGCCCCCAAGCTTAGGACGTGTTTCTCCTTAGGATCCCTTCTTTTAGACACAACACAAAGGCTCCCCAGGGAACACCCAGGATACTTCATGTTGTGTTCAAATGAAAAGATTCTCAAGATTCTTCATAGCATACTCAGTCCTTCTAGTCAGAGCTTGATTTGGAGAAAGAACTGGTATTCATGAGCCTTGCAGGTATGTTAGATGGGAAGGCAACCGGTTGAAACATGAAGGTCTGTTTGCCGAGTCACTAAAAATATCTAACCTATATTACTCTTTTTTTACAGTCAGCTTATATTAATAACCTAGGATTTAGATCTGTTGTGAATTAGATGTTGCCATTTCTATGGTGTTGCAAAAGAGAGGGTGAAACTATGCTGTTACCTGTGTTGTCTTTGCCATCTTCAGCCCATGACTATCCCATGTAATTGAGTGGCTTCATGTGATAACTCAAGGAGTTCAGTAAATGTGTCTTTGATCAATCCCTATGCTTCTTATGATAGTAATAAATGTGTCTAGAAGGAAACGACTATGAAAGAGATTAAAAAGCCACTTAAGCCACAGACCGATATTGATGGGAGGATGGCTATATACATCCAGTCTGAGTAAATGCAGACTGGAAGCTAGACTGCAGTTTCTAATCGCTCGCATTTCCGATGGAAGAACCTGTCATTATGTCTCTATGAGATGCATGTCATGTCATGGCTGTTTTTTGGTCTTTATACTGTATAGAGCAAGTATGACAAAACTTACCCTATGGATTACATGCCAAAATTCCTATATGAATAAGAGCCAAAACCCTTGTACCATGCGTTTTGGAGAACTGAGAGCTTCTGAAATACGTTTTGGGACTTGTCTCAGCATTGAGTGCTAGGATGATGTTTCCTTCAGCAACCTTTGTTGACTTGTTTCTTCAAAATCCAGTAATTTGAATTTATTCGCCCACCACTGCATCGGTGTGGCCCTGCTGCCAGATATGTGACTGGCAGGCTCAGGGGAAATGTACTGAAATATTTTGAGCCAGGAGTGGTTCAGGAGCTGTGCACTGGCCGTCACTGGCTTCTGCAGCTCTGTGGGGTGCAGGTGAGAGTAACTCATCAGGTTTCTGAAATGATTTATCAGTCATGTTGTAGCACTTCAGTGCTTGCAACAGATTTTGAGTATACTTCTCAACAGTGTGATTTCCTTCCTGTAAAATAGCAGTGTCAGCACCTTTCTGTATTACGAGGCATTTGGAGTATAAACTAGAGGGGAATGATTGCTAAGGCAAACACTTGCATTTTATTCAGAAGACAGGTCTGCTTCTAAGACCAGAAGCAGATCAAGATGATATGCCAATACTTTTAGCACTAGAGGAACAGCAAATTAGAATTAAGAACTAGTGCATGTTACTTTTGTGGGAGCAATGGATAGAGAGGAAGTGGTTTTGATAAAAATGAAGGCAAATGC
Source organism: Megaceryle torquata (assembly GCA_024611175.1). Classification (NCBI taxonomy): domain Eukaryota; kingdom Metazoa; phylum Chordata; class Aves; order Coraciiformes; family Cerylidae; genus Megaceryle; species Megaceryle torquata. Next base: position 8,568 of record JANIJG010012447.1, read on the forward strand.
AAAAGTAAAAGGCAGGCATATTTAATACACTGAATTGTTTAATGGCCCTATAAAAATGGCTGCAACTTCCAAGTTGATGGTACCACTGCAGTAGCAGGAAATTAAATTGTGCTTATTAAGCCACAGGAATAATAGAAAGCACTTGCTGCTATGATTTTTGGGCTAGGTTTAAAGAAAGTACTATGTTAAACGGAGCAAGTTTTGTACTTGGTAACAAAACAAATGATATTTTGAAATTGAGAAACTACTAATAACTTGTGAAAGAATGTCATGAGAAGTAGCAGCTTCTTTCTCAAGAGAAAAATCTTCCTTAAAATCTTCACCAAAAGATGACAAATCTTGCTAACAATTCTCATACCAGTACCCTGCTACTATTTTCTAGTTCAGAGTGAATGTCTTTTCTTTGGGAAGACTGAAATGTATTTCAGTTTACATTTGCTCCTAGCCCATTCTTTACTTTTTGCCATGACATCAGCATTGCTGAGCTTTATCACTGTGATAAAATCTGCAGCTGCCCTCATAGCCTTTTAGAGAACTGAATATTGTTCTTATAGAAATTGTCAGGTTTCAGACTTCATCACGGAGGGTGCTTGTGCTACAGAACATGAGCACTATGCTTAGAAACACACTCTTGAATTTCTTTCTTGAGTGTAATTAAGCAGGAATGGCTTCTTCGGTATTCACTCATTGAATCTTAATGCCCATCTTTCAAGAATTACTGGAGAGTACTATAATCAGAATGTATATGTTGGTTTTGGTTGTTTTTTTTTTCATTTTCCAAACATGAAGACAATTTATGAACTGCTAAAGCATATAGATATCTTTTTTAAACCGAGGTTAAAAAACTTTCCCGGTGTCACAGCAAGTCTGCAGCACTGCCAGGAATTGAACTTCAACATACCTGCAGGATAGACCTTCTTAAACAAATTTCTTTGCTATACTGCTGAAGCTGGCTGTCAGCAACTGGCCATGCATTGTCATTTCTGCTTAAAACAGATAGGAATGGCACAGGAGACAGGAGGCTCAGTACCAAAAGTCAGTGCAGTGTTCCTGCAGCTCAGCTTTTCTATTTCTTAGACTTCCAGTAGATTCTTACAGAGTGCTTACAGGTCAGGCAGTCTTTTTTAATTCACAGAATCACAGAATGTCAGGGTTGGAAGGGACCTCAAAAGATCATCCAGTCCAACCCCCCTGCCAGAGCAGGATCACCTAGAGTAGGTCATAATTCTTTCTCAAAAAATAGTTGCACAGATTTTACCCAAGCTCTTCCTTTGCTGAAGGGAAACAACAAGAGAAAATAGACTGAGAAGAAACCTTTATTATCTGAGATTGTTAATGATTAAAAAGTGATTTGAAAAAAAAATAAATAAATGGAGACAATAAAATTGTTTTTCACATTTCCTCATGAAGCTTACTTGAAACAGAAGCTACAAGACTCCCAATAAAAAAGTATTACATTTTTAAATAGTCAAATTTGCTTTCCAATACGTGCTTTTTGTTGCTTGCTTTCTTTTAGCTGTTAGCTGTGGCCAGTTCAAGTTTATTCCTAATAATTAACATTTTTCACATTCTCTATGTGCACTAAACTTTAAAAGCAGTTTTGCAGTGATTTTTAAATATATTTTAAATTTATTCATTGGTGCTACTTTTTAGAAAATTGTTGGGCTTCTTGCGATGCTGGCAAATGGGAGATAAAAGGAAGTATGGACCACCAAGAAAATCGGGCAGAGCACAGGTTACATGTCCCGCATCCCTTTCCCACAACTGCAGGAAACAACATATAACAAGGAATGGAGTGGATGTTAGGGAGGTGGCCTGTAATCCATGAAAATATATAGCAGATCGGACGGACAACTGAAGAGGCTCTTGGTGTGGGAAAATGCCTAAAGTAACTGAAGCCAGCAGAGAAGTACTCAGATGCTATGGCTAAGTAGACCAGCAATGAGAGGGTCATGAATGTTGGAGGCATCACAGAATTAAGGGTACAAAAAATGTATCAATGTGATAGATTACTCAATAGAAATTAAGTGCCCTTGATGTTTCCCTTGTTCCTTTTTGAAAATAAAGTTTTGCAGAAAAACACTTAATGGTGAAGAAATCTTTATTTTTAATTACAAGAGAAAAAATTATGAAGTCTGCTACTCCTCCTAGATGGGATGCAGATGATCTGAATATCTTTACTCTATTTGTATTAAAGTAGATCTGCACCTTGTAACATCTAAAATTGTTAGGAAGGCATTTTGTAGTACGAGTTATATTTTAGCTGTCGCCATCTACTTCTTTCCCTTTCAGAATTACTCAAAAATCCATGTGTCTTTCAACGAGATACCCTATAGCAAACAGGATTTTTTCCTTCAAGAGAAAACTCCAGTGTCTCATTTTTCTTGTACACTCATGTGTTTTATCATATAAATTAAAAGTCCAGTGCAAAATGTATATAATTCTTCCTGCCATTATATTATTTCTTGTTTCACTATCTGCTACCTGCTTTGCTACAGAAGTGTAGTCTCTATGTAATACACTTTGGATTTTATTTTATTTTTTCAAATTGAGTGATTCAGAGATACTACATGAGGGAGAAACAATTTATGTGATGTGGCTACATTCTTAAGCTGTAACAGTGATAAATTAGTAACATTGCTTTAGGAATTTGCAGTCATTTCTGGTTTTGATATGATTTGAAGAACTGTATTGCTTAAACTTGTTTTGTTCTTCATGTACCATAGCAATTTAATAGTATGGTTCTGTACAGGTCCTTGACTGAATTATGACTAGATTTGTTCCGTAGTCTGGTTTGCTGGAGTATATTAATGTATAGATATCAAATATAATTTATTTCCTTGGCAGTGCAGTATATTTGTGTTTGATTTATATTTACAAAGGCAAAATCTTATAATAAATAGTTGAACCAAACTACTTGCATAGCTTTCTTTTTGATCTTTTTTCTTTATCTGCATAAACATTACTCTAAGCTCCTGGGCCGATACCTGCAGTAAATGGATGTTTGACATTTTTTATTTCTCTGCCATCTTATCTGCTTGTTTATCCAACCACGTAGTCCAGCGTCTCTTCCAGAACATGCGTATTCATAAAAGCTTCTGACTGTTGTCAGGATTGAGACTGGAGAGCTGTAGGCAGTGATGAGATCTGAAACTTTCAACATGTATTTTCAAGATATCCATCTACCTGATTTGCTGCTCTAGTGAAAACAGTATTCATTCATCTTGGTTATTTTGAAATGAGTTTTTTGATTTTTAGGACAGAGGACATAACTGTAGCTGAGCATTTAATTGCAACTCTATACGTTTCTTAAAATCGAATTATTTAGAATTCATGCCAGAACTTTTGATATGGAGTCTTTCAAAATAATTTCTGTAATCCCTGGGATAAAGCTCCAGTGTAGGATTATATCTGATTCATGAGGGTGCAGAAAGGGAAGAACAGGAGGAGAGTTGGAGCTTGGAGATTTATTTGTCTTTGCTTTTTACAGATCTTGGGCAAGCCCTTTAGCCTTTCAAAGACTCAACTTCCCATGCTTTACAATGTGGGCAGGGTTTTGAAGTTCTTCAGAAGAGCTAACCAAAAAAATCCGACTTCTTTTGGGCGCTAGGAACTACATTAGAGAAAACAAGTTAGTCATTTAGTCTTAGGATATTTTCTTGAAGGGTTATCAATGAGCTTTGGAAAATAAGTATTTTTCTGGGTTTTTGATAATGCTTAGTAACTTAGAGCTAGCTTGGTATTCTATGGCAAATCCTGCACTGGGTGTATTGGCCAAATACATCCATTTAGGGTTTGAACTGTGGGATTTCGCAGTGGAACCTGCTTGTGGACATGAACCGCCTGTTGCAGCGGTGGAGGTTAATTTTTTCGCTTGGCAATAGCCTGAGTCATGCCATAGAATATTTCTTCTTCCAGTTTCTTCCTGTGTGCAGCTCCTGTTACCGTCCCTGTCATCGCGCTGCTTTTTTGAGAACAGTCATGCCACGCTGTCTCCAGTGAAAATGTTTTGCACTCCCCCTCCTGAGAGGACCTGCCTGAGGAGTGCTTTCCATCTTAGGCCCCATTCTTGTGGGGCCTCTCCATTGCCCAGCACGTGTGAATAAGAGCCTTTCTTTTCATGTTTGTCTTTATGATTTTACATGGTGGTCACCTCACAACCATCTCCTTCCCTATCAGACTGGTTTGGACATGCCAGCTTCTGTCCCGGTGTACTTCAAAACCACAGTACATTATTTTCACTGCTTTCTTACAGTGCCATCATGACAATTGTCACCTTTTGTGTTATGAGTGAAGGCTGTTTAAGTTTTTGCCTTTTAATAACGTATTTGAAGTATTGGAGAGTTGATAAGCTCTTCAACTAATACAGAGCTTCGTGTTAGTAATTTAAAAAATGAATGGTGCTAGTTTTTGTCAGAGCTGGAGGTCACTGGAGGTGCAATGTCTTAAGGAAATCTAGTCCATAAATTCCCTTCTCCAGATTTTTTTGTGAAGTTGAAATATGTATGCTTTTTGCAGATACCTGGTTTTATAAGAGTTTTGCTTTCTGTACTTGGTAAAAATAAAACTAAAACCACTGTAATTTTAATTCTTGCTTACTTAGGGATGAGGAAGAGCAAAACTCCAGGTGCAAACCAATGGACAGTATCAGAGTGATTAATGTATTTTCACTGGAGGTTTTTATAACTTAGGGGAGAGTTAGTTTCTCTTGCCTGGTATGATCTTAAGCTTTTGCATGTAGTGGATAATCGAGGCACACAGACACTGGGTTTCTAACCTTAGGGAGTGTGCAGCTTTCTAGAATGTGAGGGTTTGAACAATGTTAGAATAAATACTTAATTATTCATGCATATGGCAGCACTCCAACTGAGCACTCCCCAGCCTGGGCTGTCTGTCAGATGCTCCAGTGTTGGTGGGGGACATCTCCTTGCCACAGAGGGTGCTGCTGAGGGTTCTTTGAATCCCAGACACACCATGTTGGAGTCAAATTCCCTGGTGAATTGCATCTTTATAATCCAAATAACAAAAGGTCCTATTTTAACTCAGGTAAATGATTGCAAATACTAAGCCAGAGGCTTTTCAAACAGTTGCATTTCCATCTGTTGGTTGTCCTTCAGCAGTCCATAAATGCTTGTACAGAATCTAGGTACATGTTCACAGTTGTTCCTTACTTTGTGTTGGGTATTTGGCAATAGGATAATTCTGTTATTAAAATTAAAATGACTCGGGCTTTTTTTAAAAAAAATTCTCAAGTTTAGCAGCATTGGTACATACCTACATGCCTCTGAGATGTGGCCCCAGCTCCCCCTGTACTATGATCCACCTCAAGTAGTAGATAGCTAGCAGAAGTCCACCTACCTTTCTGACACTAGCATTTTAATGAGTCATTAAAATATGCTCAATCCTCACTGAAGACAAACCTTGATTCTAAAACATTACCTTGTTAACAGACTTCTGCCATTCTGTCACTTTTTTTTAATGTAGGGTCAACAATGTTCTTCCAAATTCACCACTGGTAAAAAGTCTGTCCTGGTAGTGTGTTTAGCTCAGCATTACTCCTGCAGAGTATTTGTGTGTAAACACAGCAGATACTGTTTTTCAGTGTTTTCTTAAGTGTGCAGTACTTCAGTAGTTCCCGTGTATCATTTCATGTATCACTTAGTCATAAAAAACCTCTTTGAATATACATTGTGGGAGCCTCAGGAGACTGTTAATTGTATTCTGCTGCAGCGGTAGCCAGAAGTTCAGGATCTAAAATTAATAAGTTTTCGAATAATTCCAATTTTGTATCAAGGTTGATTTTTCATGGCTACTACTCCAAGTATCCTGATAATTTACGGCTAATATATTACATCTTTTTCCTGTAAAACCAAGGAGGACTGTTCCCTTTCCCCCACTGATACAGACATGCTATCTAAACGTTTCTACATTAGAAATAATGAAACGCATCAGTAGATTCCTGGACACATCACAAATGTGCCCAGAAACTCTACAAAATTAAGAAAAACTTTCATTTGAAAGGGGTCTACTAGAGATATTTAGGTGAGATTTATAAACTTTTATTGATATTGTCAGTCTATGCATCTGAAAGCATTTTGAAAGAATACTTAATAGATTTATGTCTTTAAGGAAGATTTTATCTATTAGCTGAGTTCCAGTACATTTTTATTCCTCTATGGAGAACAGTTGAGTATAATTTTCTTTGGATTAATCAGTTTTTGAAGTCTTTTCCAATAATGCGTATAGAGAACATCGAGAGAGATTACCAAAGCATGAACGCTTTTTTCAGGTTGTTTTTAAGAAGGAATGCTTGCCTTAAATCAGTTACAAAATTACTTCCTCGTAAGAAACTGTCAAAAGAAAACAAACAAACAAACCAAATCAAAACAAAAGCACCAAAACCAACCAACCAACCAAAAAACCACCAACAACAAACAAAAAAAACCTAATAGCAGGAGTTTTGTGTCCTAGGGCTTGAGAGGGAGATGTGCAAGCAGTGACGTCCTATGTTGGTCATGCACCTCCTTTTCTAACTTCTGCTTTCCTTGTCATGTGGTAAGACAGAGTTGTCTTTCTTTTCCCGTTACAAATGTTGAAGTTCCTTTTCTCTGGCTTTTCTTCTGTTAGATGAGCAGCAGTAAAGGAGAGGAATAAAATCCATTCTCACATCCTCTGCTACCACTTTTCACTGGGGAATAGCTTTGTTTTTCCTGTGCTCATTTTTTTCATGGGTTTTAACTTGCTTCATAGTGTTCTCTAGTTTGACCTTTATTTTATGTTTTGCTTTGTATTTCATCAGAGTGATGATACAATTTAAATGTAGTTCTGTGAGGTTATTTTAATTGAATGTTTGAGTAACTACTTGCCTCTGTAATGAATAAAATTAACTTGATGTGGAGATTGGAAAGATTTTCCTATGTATGATTTCATAATTAAAAAAAAAAAAAAAGGAACAAATATAATGTTCTGTTGAACAGATCTCAGATCACAGTTCATTGCTTTTGGCTTTAGGGAACCTAAGTACAGCCACACCCTCAATTCCTGCTGCTGAAGGGTTTTTTCCAAGCATCCTACTATATCAAAAAATGGCATGTGATATAGTTCCAGCTCTATGAGTCGTGGGCTAACCTTCTCTATAGGAATCCACTTTCAAGTTATGATTAGTTCTTTTTCTTGGTTGCCTACAGTAGTCCTGGTTTAGTGCTAGACTGTATCACATCAAACAGGCCTGTGTGGATATTGTTAAGTAGCTCTGTAATAAAATCTCCATTACTTTAATGCCATCAGAGTTTCTTGTCTGGGTTTTTTGTTGTTGTTGCTTCCTCATTTCAAATTTATTGGAGAGGCTGAAGAATAAAGGGTTGAGAATGGTTTAGACCATGCTCTAGGTGGAGAAGAGTTACCCTGAGTCAGTAGTGCAGGGTGCGGACGCAATCTGTTCACCATGGCTTTCCTCGTTCTTGCAGTACATCCGTATTGATACATGTCCCAGGGTGGAGGCTGTTTGGTGGGACTGTTTCCTGTTTGTATTTATTTGTTTAATGGAAAGAAATTATGCATATATAAGCCATTTTTGCTAGCATGCTTGCATCCACAGTTGCGTATGAGAAGGAGCAAGCTTGCCATTTTTCTTATGCTTCCAAAGTGGCAAAAGTTTCCATTACAGATCAGTTTTTATCGTAGCTGGTCAAGAGTCATACTCTTCTTGTATCAGGGTAGTACCACCCGCTAAATGACACAGTGTACTCAAGCAAAAACTATGTATATGAAAGTCCTAAAACCCATAAAGGCAGAAACAAAGAACAATCTGTCATTTGAGGAATCAGCCAAGACTGATTTTTTTCAAAGGTCCGTTGGACATTGTTTTGAGACATAGCTGATTGTAAGAGTGAGCCTTAGCCCTTGCTGTAACTCATTGTCTTTGTCAAGCGGAAGAGAAAAGGAACGACTTTAGATGAGGTTTGCCCATGGGTCTAGCCAAAACCTAGATAGAGCCAGACAAGATGGTTAGCAAAAGGCAATATTTGAGCTGGGTCATAAACCTTGAAAAGGCAGTCATAAATCATAATTAAGGCTTTTTGTTTCCTTGGTGGAGTAACTCCTCAGAGATGGAGCCTGAAACAGTTTACCAAAGCCCATTTTTTTTGTCTTCAGAAAATTGTTTTGGAAATCTGAACCAGGGTTTTTAAGCATATCTGTGGGAGACAAAAGAGGGAATTGTTGGTCTCCAAGCAGCAAGCAGCATTGACAGGCTGACTGGTGTGGTCAGAAAGGGTATTTAATTTCAAAGGATAAACTACAGGATTCATTTTTTCTTTTTTATCTGAAGTCAAACTTATCTGGTTTATGCCTTATCTAATTTAACTTATGAGAACTGTAAATTCAGCTATGTTAAGCAAACATTTTATTTTGTTTTGATTCCATTTTCTCTTTGTTTTAATAAATCTTGGTTTTGTTAGGATTATTGATGTGTGGGTAATTTCATACAGCTGTCTTCAAAGAGTAAAGAAAAATCCATAACTCTTAAAGAGAATAGCTGAAGAGGAAAAAACCCAGTTCTGGAACTCCTTTTCATTCCTCTGGGGCCCTGCTGGAGGGGTTTGGATTAAAGTCTTGTATCAGGAAGTCATCTTGCTGCAGTTGGCAACTGTAAGAGAGAGACCAAAAATTGAAGAAGAGATAAAGAGTTAATTGTTTCAGCCTATAAAATTAACATTTAACATTTTTCAGAGTCCTATGAAGTGTAGGACTACTAAACAGTATAGAGAGGAGAAACAGATCCTGTCTTGTGAGATGACAGGGAGTTTTGGGGTGAGGATGTATTCTTTTTGTTTTGGAAGTAGTAAAAAAAAAATAATTTAGAGATACATAGTAATATAAAATAAGAGGAGAAATGATCAAATTGTGTTGTCTTCTCTTTCTCCAGCTTCATAAAACAAGATGAAGCAATCGGGTGTTTAAGAGGACCTTGTAATTTGATAAGGTCTAGTGTTTTCAGACAGCATGTAGAACTTGTAGAATTCACTGTGGAGGTTATATAGTTAAATGTAGTGGTTCAGTTTTCAAAAAGGGCTTGATGACAAAGGCAAGTAACAGTGGCAGCAAAGCATGCTTAGAGAATCTCATGATTTAAGACATAAGTACATTACCTGTGAGTATCTGAAAAGACCTCGTTCCTCTCTGTCACCTGCAAAGCCTTCTGCAATTAGTAAGGTTCATTGTGGGTATTTGTAGTGTCTAATTTTTTTGAAGCATTGCTACTAGCAATCGTTACAGGGATAGGGTACGGTCTTCTGTATATTGCCATATCATATCAAATGCACACAGCCTTGCCCTGCTTTTCTGTGCTGCTGTGTTGAATGACCAGCACAGTCTGAAACAAAAGAAGGTGGTGATGTGGTGGTGCTGCTAGCTGCCAAAAGGACAAAACTGCCTGAGCCGCTATCAAACAGAAGGGATCATGAACAGTTTTTACACGTTACTTTGGGATTTAATTCAGCTTTTTTGTTAAACAATGGTTATAGTTCATACAAAACTACCCTGCGTTTATAAGCATAGTAAGATAAGAACTGAGTGCACGGAAGGAGGCAATTTCATTTGAAATAAAAATGGAAGTGTATTTTGTATCTGATTTTGGCTTTAACTTTTTATTTCTGAAGTTTGCTCTAAGTAGCAACTGCTGAAAAAATGTTTTAGTTAAAATGCAATATGAAAAGTATAAACAGTTGAATCACATGTGAGTTTCTCCTATGTAAGTAAAGCCTATAGGAAGTAGTATAGATACTCGCTATTTAGCAAATTGGGAGAAAGTAACACATTTTAACAGTGCTGTTAAATGTTAGTAAAGTACAGAAAAAGATGCCTTCTGAGGCTGAAGATTTGAATTACAGTGTCAGATGAATCCCAAATGTTTTGAACTGCTTTTCCAACACCCTCTCTGGGTCAAGGGACTGGGGCATTGCCTGTGAGCAGGGGGACTCCTTGGTGGACTGCTCGCTGGCTTGTGGGATGTAGGTCCACATACAGGTTCTCTGGGAAGGGAGGTTGTACCTGTGGTTTCAACTTTTATTTATTTTACATTCTATTTTATAACTTCCCATGAAGTCCATAAAGGTCAAGGTCCAATTGAAGGAAACAGAAATGTCTGGGTTGGAAGGGACCTCCAGAGGTCATCTGGTCCAAACCCCCTGCTGAGAGCAGGGACATCCTCAACTAGAGCAGGTTGCTCAGAGCTGTCAAGCCCCACCTTGAATGTCTCCAGGGATGGGGCCTCAGCCACCTCCCTGGGCAACCTGTTCCCGTGCTCCACCACTCCCATGGTAAAGAACTTTCTCCTTATTTCTAATCTAAATCCACTCTTTTCTAGTTTAAAAACATTACCCCTCTTCCTTTCACTCCAGGCCTTTGTAAACAGACCCTCTCCAGGCTCTTTGTATAGCTCCCTTCAGGTACTGGAAGGTGGCTGTTGGGTCTCTCTGGAGCCTTCTCCAGACTGAACAATCCCAGCTCCCTCAGCCTGTCCTCGTAGGAGAGGTGCTTCAGCCCCCTGATCATCCTTGTGGCCCTCCTCTGGAAGGACCTCTTGTCCTTCTTCTTGTATCATCCATAAAGCAATTTATTTTAAATTGTTGAAGACATAGTCATCAGTATTGAAAATTTGCCCTACTGGTATGTTTGCAGCCTCTTCTTATTGCACTTAAGCTGTTTGGAGGTAATCACAGGCAGTGCGTATAGAAATCAGACTAAATGTGATTAGCTGCATGCCAGTGAAGTCAGGTGGGTGAGTGACATTTCCAGTAGTGACAGGGTATAAAGAACAAAGTTATAGAAAGGGGTGAAAAATTCGTACTTCACCTGAAATGAAGGTGCTACTGATCTGAAATAAACAGCCTTGTGACCCAGGAGGCACAGTTAGTGGAAGATAACCTTCTGAAATAAGTAAGGATATTATTTTTTTTTCTTAGTTTTTATGACAATACCTTGATCAGGTAAAACACTGAAGAAAATTCTGCAGTAATGCTCTTGCAGTTTCATTTTGTCTGGCTGAATCAACACATCTATAAACCTCATACTTCTTGTAAGAAAAATAAAAAAATGTCTTACACTGCAATTTTTTCATAATTAGAAACTCAATCTGTCTGGAATAGATTAATTCAAAATATAGATTATTCACATTGAAAATTAGAATATCTATCACACATTACCATTAATCAGCCTTCTTACTAGAATTCCAGCTATATTACTAGGGTTATAATTGAAATTTGCCTGTTTATTTTTATTTTTGAGGAAAAAAAAAAAGTGCCGTTATTTAAACCTTTCTCAATGAAAACCACAACTGCATTTTTGACTTGAAACAGATGGGTTAAATAAGGTATCTTCAGTTATTCAAAGTTGTCCATATGGAAAGTGAAAACAAATCAATGAAATTTTTCATCCAAAAAAGGCAAGGTAGCAGAAAAATCAATAATACAGTGGCTAGAGCCCTTCGCTGAGATGTGAGAAATTCAGTTTCAAGAAGGACTTTAAAGTAGGTAAGTGTAGGCGCTGGTTAAAATAGCTGGCCTGAGTGATTTAAATCCAGACACATGAACTAGTCATCCTTATCTCACTTTATCTTCCATGTAGAGAAATGGTTAATTTTAGGGCTTAATTCATCTGACCTATTTGCGATGTCTGCTTCACAACAAGATGAATTGTTGCACTGAGTAGATCATGTCAAGTGTGAAGGGAGCACAGGGTGACTACCTCAGAAATAGATGTCTGTATTTAATCTGGTTTTTCCAATCTCTCTCTCTCTCATGTTGGAGGTTATGTTGACAAAGTAACAGACTCGCTGTAGGACATGGGCTATATAGCTGGAGCTTCTACAGTGTTTACCTATGGACACTCCAGATGAGTTGAAGGTATCTTAAGGTACATTCCCACATACATGTCAGTTAGAACTGGCGTATTTCCACAAACCATCTTGATACCAATAAAATAACATTTTTCAAGGTTTGTTAAAGAATTTTCAGCTCAGTGTTCATTTCTACTCTAGTGTGACTATCTCCTTCACTTGGAAGGATCATAAAGCATTTGGACTAGAAGCTGTACACAAGCATTCAGCAGCCTTGCCAAAAGCAGAATAAATATTTCTTCATTTGAGGAGATGAAGTTTCAGATGTCCTCCTGAGTGACTGTGCTATGGAAAGAATATCAGTTTGTTTGTCAGTGTTATTTCCTGTTCTTGAGTTGCTTAATATGTTCTCATTTTTGCAACACGGCATGCAGGAAAACATTCTTGGTCTAGTGGCTCTATTCTTTCCATACATCAGAAATCCACTCCTTTCAGAAAACTAAAATCCCAACAAACACTCAGTTGGGGGGTGGAAATGCCTAGCGGAACGTTTCAGCAGGCTGAGGTGAGAAATGGTTTTTGTCATTGAGGAAGGTTTGCATGTTCCCATGTTTCCTGGCTGTAGCTAGGCAGGAGACTCTGCTGTGCAAAAGAGGGTTTTAATGAAGCTTATGCTTTTTCCTTTGAAAACCAGATTTTCAGCCTTCCCAGCACATTTTGGGGGTAAATAGCTGCTTTATTCTCCGAACAGGTTAGGTAACTTTGGTTAGCTGCATTTTTTTTTTCTCAAGCAATTATACTTCAGGGGCCTGGTGTTACAGCTTCTGCCTTGAATTGTTTTTATAGAGCAACAGGCAGTGCCCCTGACCAGGGTTGCTTGGTGCTTTTCATTCTCTGTTCTGTCCCCAAATGCTTACACTTTTGTTAAATGCTGCCTTCTTTTGCTGTTGCCTACCACAGATAAACACTATGTGTTGGACTTTTTACCTAATGCTGAATTTAATTTTCTGTGTGGAAGGTGCTAGTAAGAAAATACTGTAGTTGCTTAATCCGTATGAAATACTTGAAAGACTCTTTGTGATGTGATTATTAAGTATATTCAAACGAGGAAGCACAAAGGGAAGAGAGATGGAAGTGCAAATCTAACTGCTTTTTTTTTTTTTTTTTTTGTCATCCTCTTGTGGTATTATGTAGATCCCCAGCCAGATGGCTACTGGCTATAAGCTGTGTGTGGATTCGCAGGATTTTAACTCCTCTGTTGCTTTCCCATCTGTCTTAAACTCAGAAGCTGCAATCCGGAGACTGACCCGAATGTCAGTGTTTTCTTTAGGACACTGAGACAGTTGTACTCGAAGGCTGCAGAAAGAGCAGGAACCCTAACGAAGACAGGTTTAACAACCTGTCTGGTTTAACCACTGTGCTGCCAGACCGAGGAGTAAAATTTCTCATGGTCAGTTTAAACTAGTGCTTTGAACGACAGATGACCACTGTGGTGGCACGAACCTCAAACACTGCCTGAAGTCTCTTCAAAAGGAGGTGGTTTTTTTCTGTTGCTGGAGCTCAGTGAAGACTGTAAACCCTCAGTTGGTTTTGGTAGGAAATCTCACATCTAAAAATAAAGTAGCAGATCATCTTCAACAGAAAGAAGGTGGTAAAAGTCAGAATCTTTCAGCAGTGGAAGAATAGATGTGAAAAGGCTGAAAGCAATACTGTGGTCCTTCTGCATGTCAAAATGACCAAGTCAGGATTCCCCACGTTCTTCGTTCAGCATATGTCATCACTTGGATAGACACATTCTGTTTCTGTTAATGGAAATTAAAACAGGGAAAAACATCTCAGATTTCATGGTACAGAGTAGAACAAGGCGTCGGTCACTTCAACTGTGGGCACTGGGGCCTCAGCATCATAGAAACAAAGAAACCTTGTTCCTCAAAGTAAAAGAAGCTTTCATAGTCTCACTTTGTCATGTCATACTCAAGAAATCAATATGAAAAATTAAATTAAACCTTTATGAAATAGTCATGAACAAGTGAAATAGAAATAGGGGCTGAGTGCACTCTAAACCATTTTGGAATGAATTTTAGCACATAAGTATCAAAACCAATATGTAAGCCTGTAAAGAAATCACTACTATTATGAAGTCTTTCCAGATTTAGAGTTGGCTTTCTTAATTAATGGATTTGACTGACATGAGAGTAAAAGTTACACCCCTGTGAGAAAATAACAAGTTTCCTAAGGAGTAGCTGTCTGAAATCAAAGCAGTCTGGTACTCCAGCTTCAACCACTCTGTCATGAACAAACTAACCTCTCCATTTCCACTTGGGGTTTGATTTTGTAGGACAGGGAGCAGCATTCTCTTAAGGAGAATGATGAAGTGTTAGACTGTGCTTCAGGTGATTTCTAGTGCTTGGTGAAGTAGCCTGGAGTTAAATGCATCACTCAGCATTAGGCATGACAACTGGAGTCATCCCAGGCAGGTGCTTCAGCAGCACAGTGGACTCCAGGACTTCTGCCGAGGTTGAAGGAGCACAACATGACAAACTAAGATACTGATTGGGAAGACTGGCAAAACTGTAGCATTCTATTTCCTGCAGAATGTTATATTGTAAATCCCAGCTTCAAGTAAACAGGCTTGCCCTTCGTTATAACACCCTAATGTTGTGATACTCTTGCGGTTCATTTTCTTTGGGCAGAAAAGATTTTTGCAGAAATCACATTTTGTGAATGACATTTTCTGAAATTTATGTTATGTTGATGGGAGGATTAGTTAATTTTCCTGGGTTTTGACTTCTGTTGGTGGCCCCAGAGATTGCAAGCTACTCAGTTATGTCCTGCGCTTTTCATGAGTTTTCCTCACCTGATAGGGCTGAGTCTCTGTGTCAGGGCTTTGGCTCATTCATCTGCATTCAGGTTAAAAGGAGTAAAATAAAAACCCAGCCAAGTGTTGGCAGCAGAATAACTGACATAATCTGAAAAATGAAGTCATACTTCTGCTGACAAAATTATCAATCCTGTGTTTCTGTGTCTGAAGGAAATGTCTGAAGAGAGAACAGTATGGTCCTGTTGCTCTTAATAGACCGTAGCCCTAGATAATGATACAACAAGAAGACCTCTTGAGTGTTCAGGAAATTACTTGCTCCCTAAAGGGCCTTTGTAATCTGCTCCATGTCATCATCATCAATGCTCAAAGAAATAGGTTTCAGATGCACCTGCCAGAGGAGAGACAGAACATCATTTTGCAAGTAAGAAGTATTGTAATCTTAAGATGCAGAAGGCTTTCGTCTCTCTGACCTGTAGCTCTAGCCTATGCCATGGATGTATGTATGAATATAATAGTGAACCATTGGTCACAGTAATACGTTTTCCATAGAAATACTATCGAGCAAATACAAAATGCAAGGATCATGCTGGTTTGAAATGTTTTTTCAGTATCAAAAAATTGCATAATTTGTTTCATCCACAACTGGTCTTAGAAAAACGTTGAGAAGAATTCTCTGGATGAAATAATAAAGTCATGTTCTAAGTTGGTTTCAGGTAAGGGAAGCTGAGAAATAAGAATTGGAAGCATCTGAAAGTCGTAGGTAATAAAAGAAAGAGATGACACTAGAGCTGCCACCAAGATCTTTGAAAGAAAGAGCTTAACAAATCTGAGACTGCAATCCAAGATACCATTTATGGTATAGGAAACAAAATGTTTTGCCAGAAAAGCCCATTTGCCAACCTCCTCCATGCCATCGGCCACACCAAGAGCTGGTTAGAAAATCAAGCAGTTTTTTTCTCTTGTCCACACACCTGTCTCTTTTAATCACCTTACAGAAAGGAAATGCTAACCTGTGATGGTAGGGCAAAGTTTTCTTCATATCAGCTGTTACAAGTTTTGCTGAGAGACCGGTGTTAGCAGGAGTAATGGCAACGTATTTTCATCACCTGAGCAGTTTCTTTGGAAGATCTTTATTTCTTTGAATAATTTTTTGGCTTTTAAAGTTTCACTTTATAAAGTTTGTGACTTTGAAACTTAATTTTTTATCACTTTTCCACTATTCATTTATCAACTTTTTCAGCAAAGATTAAAAAAAAAACCAGGGTCATGATTATACTCAGCTGTCTTCCACTTAAGGATTTGTTTAGTTATGAATGCAGTTGTTTATCACTGTGCATTCATTTTCATGAAAACTGCTGTTCTCACATCATGTCTGTAAGTCAACCTCTAGACAAGCTTCGTCTTTGTCCAGACATGAACATTTTGTGGGGAGAGCTGAGGGCAATCTGAAGAAAGAAAGTGCAAACAAAAGAAATTACCTACTTTTGAGGTATACAAAAAAAAAAAAAAAAAAAAAGTCAATTGGAAAAAAAAACAGCAACAAAATGGACCTGTGTAATGAATAAGGATTACGGCTTCACTAAGGAGTGGTGAATGATAGACTTGGTTTGGGGCAGTAAGAGAGGAAAGCTTTACTGGAATGCATCTAATTAGTGAGGTACTGCCTATTAAGGAGAAACCATATGCTCCAAATATACTTTGGAGTGTACTTTTAAGCCAAATGTCTGTGCCCAATTTAGGAAATACATTCTCTAAAAAACAGATAAGGAAACCAAGCGAGGTGAGGACTTGGGGAAGGGCTTCCAGTTCTACAATGTATTATTCTCTCTGTTGTGCTTGTTTTGATGAACTGTCCACAGCTGGGGGAGCGTTGAATTAAAATTTGAAGTCCATTATTTCTGACATTCACCTTGAATTTCAGAAGTGGGATCTAAAGATCAGATTTTACAATTTGATCTTCTCCCTACCTTAATGTTTCTTTTGATTAATGCTGTAAAAGCCTCTGAGCTTTGGTAGTGTTTATCTGTGGCTCACCTTACCTGCATTGCAGATCAATGTATTTTAACTCTAAGTTCTGGATGTGTTTTGGAAGGTTTCGAAGGGTGACCCCAGACATTTTGGGCTTGAAGGAGCTTCAGTTTGGAAACCTTTGTTCAGAATGGCTCTTGTTTTCTTCATATAGTGTCAGCTTTCCCTGAGATAACTGTCAACAAGAAAAAGTCTCTTCTGGGCTAACGTTGCTTGTGGCCTGACTTCTGGAGAAAGGCGCTTGTGCCTACATAACTCACTGACTTGGAAATAATTCAGTATCTGAGCAGTTTTAGAAGTTGTGTAGTTGTGATTTTATTTATAGACAGGGAGAGGCCAAAGAGAATAGATTTGAAAGAAACAAGTTCAGTCTCTCTTCATTTTTGTTAAAGAGGAACAAAATTTGATTTAGCTGCCTTTTGTCAATAAAAATGCAGTCTGGTAGAGGAGTATTTTTTACAAACATCTAAGTTTTAAGCCCTGTTGCTAGCAGCAGAATCACAATTTGTGCTTTAAAGATACTGTCACTTGTGTGTAGTTCAGAGAAAGAGAAGAAAACCCAGCACTTTGGAATCTCACATTACAGTGCAAAAAGTCAACATCAACTCCTTATTTTACCATACAGTTTACACAATCTGCAATGAATTTACCTTTTTTCATGTTTTAGTATTTTTCCATACATTCCTGATTCTTTGACCTGGAAAATGTATCATTTTCTCATTGGCTAGTGTGGAACTGACTTTATGCAGAATTACATTCCCTGCTAATATACCATGAAAAACAATTTATTTATGTCATCATACCTTATTTATTACATCTTACTTAGTGATGGAGAAATGTATTGCCTCAGTTCAGATGAGGCTTACAGAATAACCAATCTCCTTAGCTTTCAGAACAGAAAGGAAGATGATGATCAAAAGCTTGCCTTTTGAGAAAGAGCTACTCTTCTCATTTACATTTCCTAGCATTTTCCAAGATGTCTTCCACCTCTCACTTTTATTAGAGTTGCAGAATCAAAGTAGCATCTATTTATCATTGAAACTGAAATTCCAGTCTCACCGTCAGCCTTCTTTGGCCATGTTTTTTCCCCCTTTTAAGACTAAGAGAGCATTTGAGCCTGTCAGGATGTATAGCTGCATTTATCATCTCTGCTCACTGCAACCAAGCAAGTGGACAGGAAGCAACTATTTACTAAGGACTCCTCTATATGGCAATATAGCTCAGACTGCTCGTTAGATGTTAACTCCTTCCATGGATTCACCTTGCATCTTTCTGTAGTTTAGCTTTAGGGTCCTGTAGAAAATATGGAGTTTGCTTGTGGGTGTAGTTAAACCACAGAAAGCCTGTATTAGCTTTCACCGTGGGTTCAGAACGTGATCCTGTCTCCACGTGTCGCTTAATCTTCTGTAACTGACCCTCTTCATGCTCTTGGTTTGTGGCAAATGGAAGGTAAAATGTGTTAGTTCAAGCCTCTTATATCCAGGCATGTCCATGTGACTTGCTTGTGTGTTTGTGCATCTGTGTGTTCATGCGGGGGAGCCAGAGTGTCACTGATAGCAATTCGAGTGCTAGTGTTACTTTTGATAACTCCCCAAGTAAACAAGTCTGATGAGAACTTCTTATTTGTCAGTCATGATAGGGGAGAAGAAGTGTATAGGACCATCTTCTACACCTCGTATGAACCTTGTATTGTTTAGTGATGTTGAAGCTATCTGTGTTGGACCATCTATTGTGTAGAAAATGTCTTTGAACAACGATGAGTAGTCTTCTGGAAATGAACAACTTTAAGGCTGTTTAATACTAGTGTTTCATCAGCCTGGAAATAAGGGGCTTTGTTACTATGGCAGCTAAATCTTATCTTGATGGGAAACTTGCATCACTTTACAAACCCCATATTTTCTAAAGCAATTTATACTAGTGCAAGCTCCACTGTGGAGACCTGATTTAGTGTAGCTTAATTTCATTTAGTAAACGTTAGCCAAACCACGCTAAATTGTTCTTCAGGATGTTTGAAATGTTGATTCAGAAGTTTGCTAAATGCATTTACACTGTATACACTTTCAGTGGTGGCATAGAATAGAATAGAATAAAATAAAATAAAATAAAATAAAATAAAATAAAATAAAATAAAATAAAATAAAATAAAATAAAGCAGATCTATTTCAGTTAGAAGTGACCTGAAAATATGTAGTCCAACCACCTGACCACTTCAGGACTGACCAAAGTTAAAGCATGTTGTTAAGGGCATTGTCCAAATGTCTCTTAAACATTGACAGGTTTGGGGCATTGACAACCTCTTTGTGAAGCCTGTTCCACTCTATGACCACCCTCTTGGTAAAGAAATATGTCCTCATGTCCAGTCTAAACCTCCCCAGTGCAGCTTTGAAAAATCATTTTCTCGTGTAAGTAAGAACTCATGCAGTTCTTGATGTTCCTATGTAACTGTTAGTTTTGTTACTAGCTATGGAAAAAAAAAATCTCTCTGCATTTAATACCTATCAAAAGTTGAAATATTAAGGAGAATAGTGCTTATATTATATGATTAATGTGGAACCTATACACAAGAAAAATTGTGTTGAGACAAATCTTTAGCAGAAAATCTAATCATGTGCTTCAGCTTACCTAGGCACATTATCTGGAGTAAATCATGATGACCATTACCAACAAAAAGTAGTCAACTGAAAGAAGTTGGTGCTGCTACATTGTTAGTAACAGATTCAGCGCTTTGCTTTCAGTCCTTTTGGCTTTATTACTTTTTTTGACATCTTTGTTCTTCTCCAGACCTACTTTGATGGATATAAATTTATTCAGCGATTTCTGCCAGACGGGCACAAAGGATAATTTCCTTACAGTTTTTAGGATGGCATTTGCTATTGTCTGTGAAATTCCAGATTGAGGCTGGCTGGAGGGGCAGCAGAATACAGGGTTACATATATTTGTATTAGGTAGCAAAAATTCCCCACCTTGACGGCCTTTGTTTGGGGTGTATGGCTATTACCTGTCTTTCGCAGCAGCTGTTGTTGGTGCTTCATATCAGGTTTTGTTATACTTTGTTTACAGCAACTTAAATTTACACTTTTTTAGAAATTCCCTTTTGGGATGGCACCTAACATCTGTGTCAGGTTCTCTCTAGAAAGGTGAGTTAATTAAAGAAAGAAGTCCAGGTTTGCTTTCAACAGAAGGAGTTCTGCTATTTGTATACTGGTGATTCAGAACGTCGTCAGTTTAAAATTCAGTTATCCTATGCCTTAGCCTCCATGAAGGACACTTCCTCAATCATTTTGAATGAAATACAATATAAATGAAGCAAATGCAA
This sequence comes from Megaceryle torquata, assembly GCA_024611175.1. Classification (NCBI taxonomy): domain Eukaryota; kingdom Metazoa; phylum Chordata; class Aves; order Coraciiformes; family Cerylidae; genus Megaceryle; species Megaceryle torquata. The sequence goes on from JANIJG010012447.1 coordinate 28,569, forward strand.
TATCAGGGATTAAAATAGAGCTTACACATGTGTAGTAAAAGTATTCTTGGGGCCTTTAATTCTGTACTCTCCTTGGCTCTGGTTTCTTCTGTGGCTCACTGCCATCTTGGAATGGCACCAGGTAATAGCAAAAGCTTGCTTGTGTTCTGCGTACTGAAGTTGGAAAAAAAAAAAGAAATTGCACAGACAAAGAAGCAGAACACTACAGTTTTGTATTCAAATAGTCCTGTTTTCTGTCTGTACTGCACTTGCAAAACCTCACTCAAAGTTATGTGACATCAAGGTTACAAATCTAGCAATAAGGAAATGCAGAAGTTGGGGTTGCACATAATAACATGATTATTTCACATGCGCCTGGGAAATATTTAGGATAATTATGCTAATGAACATCTCTTGAACAGACAGTGTGCACCTTAATCCAACAGTGAAATGAAAAGATTTTCATTAGTAAGGACAAACATTCAACATCTAAACATCTTCTGTAGTTTAATAACTTCCAAAATGGCAGCATTACAGCATGAGTTAATCTCTTAATACAAAAAGACCCAGTGAAGAATCTGGTAACTTTTACTAATTTATAGTCTTAATTTTGTGAGTTTATTTTGATGAATGAAGAAATTTTGCCTATTTTCACCACAAACCTTTGTCACATCTTTCAGCTTCACTAACATAATTGAACATCTCCCAAAGTTTTTCATTGTGAGGTTGTGGAAGAGCAGTCAGCAGTTGAAAGTTTATTCCCAGATCCTGGAGAGTCAGCAGAAAGGCAGTTGTTGATTTTAGTGGATTTGGAATAAGTCCAGAATAAATATCTAATGATACCAAAACACTGGTTTATTGTTAAAAATTTGAAAATTACTTTGTATGCAAAATCTTTATTTCTGATAACCTGCAGTCTTGCAAAAGAGGGTCTCCTGCTACCCTGTGCCCAGCTAATCCTAGGCTATGCTCATAATACTGCATGCTCGGGAAGACAAGCGAATGTAAGCAAACTGTGGGGTTAATCTTGCCAAAAGCTTTGTCCTCGCCATAGCAGCTACTCCCCACACTTTTGGATCACTAGATCTGGAAGGCAGACCTGAAGTTAAACTTTCTCTTATTTTTCCCACCGTGCATGACCTTTGCTGCTGCTCAGTCAAAACATTTTAATGTGCACCTTCCATATGTAATAATAGGGTAGTTATCCCTTTTGCTTTCAGTTGGAGGGGAGGGGAATACTAGAGAATTTACCTTCCCACTAAACTGGGGAGGAAAGATATGCTTTAACAGCAGTTTAAATTGAAAACTATAAACTCACAGAACTTCAGAGTTTAACGAAGACTTGTACAAAGTCCAGGGACTCAAACTCTACATCGACTCACAAATTTGTAGTCTAGCTTTTAATAGAAAACTTCTATTTAATACAAGAACAAAGCATTAAACATTTGGAACTACTTGTGCTGCTGATATATAGTTTTATGCTTACTATAAAAAGTTACACTTCAAGAAGTACTAGAGGTCATATTATAATGTGCATATAAATATGAAGCTAGTCTGTGTCCAAGTTTCCAAACCGCCCAAACGAAGCCAGTCTCACAGCATGAAAGCCACAAAAAACTAGGAGTGAGCCTAGTTTCTTCCTGTTAAGCCTGAAAGCTTTTCACTGTGTAGGGTGGAAGAAATGATTGCAAGCCTCAGGGATGCAGGGCTGAAAGGTAGACACCAGCAGCTGAGCAGTGGCAAGGATCAACTTCTTAATCTGTATTTCCACTGCAATTAACTGCATACCAAATCTCACCCAAATGGTGGCTAATAGTGGGGATGAAGTTTAACCTGTTTGACTTTGCACTGAAAGGGACGAGCGCCACAGGTAGCCTCACTTACAGTGAAGTACAAACAGAAGATTTAACGAGCTAGTACTTGTCAGCTCTTAATTAGCAGCTCCCATCAGACAGCAGAACCCAACTGCAACACCGTCTGCTTCAGTGCAAAGTCCAATTCATTAGTTAAATTTACAGAAGCATCATATTTTGCTTGTATGGTGGTGTTTAACAGCTAAAGCATGGCGAGATTTTGCTATCTCTCAGTTGTTTCAGTCTGAAGGGAGAGTTTCTAGCTAAACTTAGTACCTGATAGTATCTGTTAAATTGGATGCAAGCAGCAGGTCAGGAGGTTCCTTGAGCTAAATCCCTACACAGGCTGCAAGGTGATTTTTGTTTATTTTGACTTGCAGTGCAGATTTCCATATCCACTACTATTGCAACAGACTAGCTGTACAGCATTTAATTTGGCCAAGTGCATGCCCAGCGACTACAGCCTTGCTGTTCTGATGGTAAGCCTGCTTTGCCACTGGTGTAACATTGCCACTGCATGGCAACGCACGCTTTGCTATGGCCGTTGAGAAGATAAGCCATGTTCTGTCTGTGTAGTCACGAGATAAAGTGCAGCTTGTTGAACCTGCCTGTAAAAATGTGGATAACATTTAGCTCTTGTGGAGAGTTGTGTACAGTAAGGGGTATACTTTTCATAGTGTTGTATATAGGACATTCAAGTGGGATTTAAAATACAAAATATAGTGAAACTTTAGAGGAACAGTTAGAGGGTTGAAAATGTAGAAAATAAATTACTTGCCCTTTCTGAGTGAGCATGTGATGGGAGTGTGAGCTGGCACGTCAGCTACGCAAAACTTTCGTTGTTAACAGAATCTTATGTTTGGCAGGTCCCGTGGATGTCTAAGACACATCTTGTTATAAATTCTTAGGTTTTTAGCAATCTTTTGTTTGCCAGCCTTTGTCCAAGAAGCTGCATCCTATCAGAAACTTGCCAGCGGAATGTAACAGGAGTAGCATGAAGCAAATAATTCTGTATAGACTGGGAATACCATAGCTAAACAAGCGTAATGGCTGGCAAATCGCAAGTAGGAAATTAATGCTTACTTCAGCTTTTAGCTCTTTCCTTCCAGGTTATTGGAACTGCTATAATGCTATAACAAAACAGGAGCATGAGAAACATTTTGAAGCATTTATATGTAAATGTACATTTCAGTATTGTGGTTTTAAAGAGAGTTGCTGAAGTTCTAACTTCTTTAAAACAGTCCATGGATGACCTACTCACATGCGCTGGACATTTACTCTTGTTCTCCTGGGGATGCCTGTATGTGCACCTACACGTAAGCAAATAATCAGGAGTGATAAGTAGAGATTTAAGAGTCTAATATGTCTGCTATTAAACTTTAAACTATTGTTTGCATTAATAAGTTGTACATGTTGAAGCACTGGGAGCATTTTCTGTTTTTTGGAAGTATCTGTCCAAAGCATTTTATGAATAATTAACAGTGTCATGCAAATTATCTTTAAGGTTTTATAATAATACAGAAAACTGCTTATATTTTTCCAGGAATGCAGGGAGCAGACTGTTGTGGTTAGTTTTACTATGGAGGAAGAGTGACTGCAATGAGCAGCAAGAAATAGGCCACAGTCTTTTAATCTTTTTCTTTAATGGAAAAAAACCTCTTTTTGTCTATACTATGCAATTAAAAGATGAAAATAATGCTAAAGTGCTCTGGGCTTTTTGGAAAAAAAACCCACCCAACTGTTTTTGGAAGTGTGGTATAAAGGAACTGCTATTTCAGTAGTGGACTTGAGTTTTACAGAAGTGCCCTTAAATAGTAAACAAAATCTACAAAAATAAAACATATATTCTTTGAAGGCACAACACCTGCTAAAATTATTGTATCTTACAAAAAAAAAAAAAAAAAAGGAATGGAATGGAATGGAACTCACATGAATGCTGTGTCCCATGTGTCAGAATTCTTACTGCTTTTATTTCTGGACAGACAGGGAGTAAGAGCCACGGCTGTGCCTGTGTGAGCAATGGGGGGAGCAGGGACCAGCCAGGAGGGAGTAGTTGAGGCTGACATTGGCACCAGCTGGCTTTTGGGGGGGTTACTTCAGACCAGGTCCAGTCTGGTCTCATGCAGTGACCTGCCTGTTGTGGTTGGGGCCTGGGAGGTGCCTGCCTGTGCTGTGGGCTGGAGTTGGCCGTGGTACGGGGCACAGCGTTCACAGGCTCACAGCCGACAAAGTGTGATAAGGACAGGGCTGGAGGCTGTCTGGGAAATGTGTTCCAAAAGCACACCCCAGAGGAAATGGGGAGCCCGTGGGGCCTTTTCAGGAAGAGGCCTTCCTCTGCTGGCTGGCAGCCATCTTAGGTGCAGCTTTGCAACCACAGGCCTTTGGGAACTCATAATTACAGTGATCCTTCTCTCCCTCTCCCTATCTCGGACATCGGCTTCTTCCACCCTGGAGATACAAGAGGGAATTCCTTAGCCCCAGAGGTTGGCCTTTCCTTGGGCTGCATGGCAGGGACATGGGGCTGTGCTGAGGCAACAGATGGGTTCCCTGGGGCCCTGCTGTGTGCTGGGACTCTCCGGCCGAGGCATTGCAGGGGTGCAAGGGAAAGCCACCTCCTCCCCCCACTGCCAGGCACACGTTCACAGCCCTTGCACAGGCAGCCCGTAAGCCAGGCTGCCAGAAATAATGGTTAATTTTTAAAGTAGTTGGGATAACAGGACCACATCATTTACTGCAAAATAAACTGAGAACTAGTTTGTTGTTTCACACTGGTATCAGGGTGGAGAAGAATGAGTGGTTGCTCCTTGATCCTCTCATGTGGACACGATACTGCACCGGGGGCTTGATGTCTGACCCGTTGACTGCCATATTTGCTAACAGCTTTTAAAGCAAATAGTTTGTAGAGACCTAGAATGAAAAAGAATTATTTCATTTTTAGTCAGTTCTGTGTTAGGAGTTTTATGCAAAGATAATAGGTCTGTAATGATTGCTCTTTTTCCTGTTAGTGTCTAACCTTTTATTGTTTTTTAAAGGTCTACTTTCCTTAAGAATTAAATTCTAGAAATTAACACGGTTCTCTTAACAGTTAGGAGAGTTTTTTTTACTTATAATGGACCTGTTCAGTGGAATGAATGCAAAGGAGCTCACAGGGTTGCGATACAGTGTCTTTTCTCACCATTCCCAAAAGAAGCTTTATTTCCCTGAATCATTCTTAGACAATGCTATCTACCGTCTGTCACTCTTAGCTGTATGTCTGTCATAGTCCCTCTTATCCTTCCTCAAAAATGTATTCTTGACCTTTCTTTACTGGGAGATGCTGTTGCCCTTGCTTTAAATCCCAGTGGGAAGAGATTTCTAAGGCAGAAATGTGGGGTCGATGTGTGACCACACAGTGTCTCTGTAACCACCGCTTTGTTCTGCCCTTCCCTTCCCTGCTATCTCCAGCAGCCAGAGGTGCCTCACGCACCTAGACACGCACGTATCACTTAATCCTTTTTTGTTCTTTTTTTTTTTTTTTTAATGCATTACGTAATGTTAAGTATAATGCTGTTAAACAATTTCTCCTCCTTAACAAAAGAACACTGCACTTCATTTCACTATACCTGTAGAGTGAGTGAACGTTGCTGAGCTAATACCAGATCTGAAACTCAAGAGCCCTCTTTGACAAGTACCTGTAGGTCCCATGGATTTGAAAATTACTTTGCTACAATTGATGGGATACTCGAATCTGTCAAGTTTTTCTGAACTTGAGAGGAGGGACATTTTAATACTTAAATTCCCATCTTTAGCATTGCACAGATGGTGTAATATTCTTCCATTTTTTATATTATTTTGGGTTACTGAAGTTAATATTCTGCTAGCTACAAATATCCGTGTGCATACCACAGAGTTCATTTTGAGGACAGAGCTCTAAAATAAATTATAGACCTTGGTAGCAGTCATAAATCAGTCATTTTTTCATTGAGAAAGTGGTGGCAGTGCAAGAAAGTTATTCAGTGATCAAAATGCATCGTCAAGCTTTTAAAAAGGGATTCTGTGCCTGTAGTAGGGCTGTAGGCGATTTATGGCTTCTCTGTACTCATTGCCTCGAGCTTTTGGAAAATTTGTAAACAAAGCCAGATGCTCATTATGTTCCCGTTCAGGGTTGATTAGATGGGTAAATGCCATCAGAAGCACTTTGGTCCTGTTGGGTTTTAGCACGTAACAGAAAATGGAATTGCTCCAAAATGTGGGGATTTTTAAAAATATTTCTCATCCATGAAAATACACTTCTAGTTTCTGTGCACAGAATGGATTATTTTAAATTGTTATAAATTATAAAAGTATGAAAGTAAGACCCAGAGGACTATGTTATATATTAAACTGTGGGTTCAGTTTTTTCTCCATGTCAGAATTCATTCACACACTGCGTGATGTAGTCAAGCGCCACTCACCCTTTTTAAGGGTTTGGGGCAATGCAGGAGGCCGTGGAAGCTTCAGGCTAGGGTAACTTCTACTTTTACCAAATTTTAGGGAACTCAGATGTGAACTAAGAGACTTTTTGTAACTAGTTTGATAAGTTAAGTTGCCTGCTATTGATTTGATCATTTTTACTGCTTGCCTTTTGACTTCTATATAGATAATGTGATGTGAAAGGAGTTCTTTTATACTACGCTTTTTTTTTTTTTTTTTTTGCTTTTTACTTCTCTTTGAGCATAAGAAAACACGCTTCTGTATGCAAATTGAATTGCTGTAGGTTAACAAAATTTTGCTTGTAATCATATTTATCATCGTGTAATCCTTTTCAGAATTCATGATTAACTTTTTGGTGTATTTTTTTTATTTATCGGCTGCAGCTGACCAAGTAAACAGGTCATGGCACGCTTAACGAAGAGACGACAGGCAGATACAAAGGCTATCCAGCATCTTTGGGCAGCTATAGAAATAATCCGGAACCAGAAGCAAATTGCTAACATTGACCGTATCACAAAGTAAGTGATCCATTCCAAAAAAAGTCTTGATGAGGGGGAAGGTTGATGCTATTAATAGCCCTGGGAAGCAGACACAGTAAACATTGTGAGAGACGGTGGAACAGTTACATGCACTTCTGTGTTACTAATTATTTATCTATTTCAAAAAAATGTACAGAACTGAGCACCTAAAGATCCTAAAGCACAGTTTGATCCACTGAACTGAGATCTTACCCTCTATTTGTTCTTTATATACATCTTCAGGAAATACAGAATATTTATAGTACTTGAACTGAGTTCAGTGCATAAGAGTTGTACTCACTTGGTAGCTTGGACAGAATAGAAGTAGATACAATGGTTAAGAAGAAAAAAGGCAATAGAATCTGTAAAGAATCTAATTCTTTAGGAGAATGTAATAGGCCAGTGGAGAACTCTCCAAGAAGGCAAAGACAAACCTGAAGTGTTACACTGCTCAAACAAATAAGAAGCTATATTTGCTGAGATGGGCAAAGGATGCTATTAAAGAAGACATGATATTATAGGTAGTATTAAAAAAATTCTGATCCAAATAGGTACTGTATACACAGAGAAATATATATTCTTTGTTCTGTAGAGCTTGCAATCTGTAAAAATGCCTACAGTGTTAAAATACCTTCTAAGATAACTCAGAGTTTTGTGCCTCTCCCTGCTTTGTCTGCATTTCCAGGCCAACATGTACGTCACATTTGTCAAAAGTAATCAATATGAATAATTGAAAAGAGCAAAAGTAACCAGTTGGCAACTCTGCAGTTGCCAGAACCAATGTGAACTGATAATGAGGCCAGAGACCACTACAGGGGAGAGTTACAAACAGTGCAGGTGACTAACAAGGTGCAAATCATTATATTACAGTTTACTGACGGAGTTTGGGAGCTCTGAGTGGAAGTAAGAGAGGCTTATGGCTTTATAAGCCATACTTTCTGTGTAACAGTTCTGATTCTCTAAACATAGTGAACAATAAACAGGAGAAAGAAAAAAGGTGATGTCCCAAATGAATTGGTGTGTACTTGGTTCCTACACTGAAGAAAAATGCACCAGTAAACCAAAAAGCACCTTCCCAGAGACAAGTGGAACTTGGGTTTCAGAATGCTTTGAAGCATGTACGTTTGCATCATGTCTCCAAGGAGACAAGTGGGTAAACAAATGCAATACACTTTCCATTTTAACTTTTCAGATTACTTGCTGCAGGCCATATATTAGCTGGGTTTTTTAGCTCTTTATGCTCTTTTTCTATGTAATAAAGGGAGACAGGCACGTCTCGTTGGGGATTCATCTCACTGTTACGAGAGATGCCTATTTTGAGATAGTGCAAATAACTCTTAGCTGGGTAAAGTTAGGTAAGACAAATCCTTTCATTACAAACAAGCTTGAGAGAACAAGTAATTAGATACTAGAAAAAGAAATACTGCTCTTGGTAACCAAAGGGTAGTTTGATTTTTTTAAAGAACAGTCTAGAACCAGATTGTATGACTCATCGCTAATCAGAATAAAAATAAGTGACTAAACAGAGATGCAAGTAGCCTTAGTGCTTTGAGAAAGGTGTTCAAGGTGTTAGCAGTGAAGAGTAATCTGAAAAGTGCTTGAATGTTGTAAACACTCCACATGCACGTTGGTGGCAAGAGTGATCAACAGTGATCTGTTTTCTGTGATATGATATTTTTAAGGAGAGAACTTTTGACAAGGAAAAGATAAAGACATTTCAGTTGCTTTACAGTGCTAGTCACTAATGAAGAAACGCAGATGACTTAGTAAATGAGTATGCATATTACATAACTTGCAAAATAAAGTTCTCATATCAGAATATCTCTTCTGATGAAAACTGAGCAGCTGATTCTTCCAGGCTCAAAGATCATTTGGTCAAGTACAACTGCAGTTCCTTACAAGTTCAGTCAGTGTAAATGTGCAAATAACAAGAAAGATCAAAACTGAGCAGTGGTCAAAAGTGAATGTTATACATAAGGATATTCATACTTGGATTAGTAACATTTTTCACAAGTGTTCATACCTCTCGGGATTGACTGAATGAGTGGCTTTGTGTATTTTAAGTATTTGCAAGTGCTAATTACAATTAAATTTATGGAAGCATGTCATTGCTGAGAAAGGATACAGAAAAGCGGCAAGGTGGTCTTTTTATTTTTTTATAAATACATGTTTAAGGTGACAGTCACCCTGCCATATCAAGTAGTGGATGACAAATGTGAACTTCACAAGTTGAAAAGATGACTCATCATTTGATTTTTGATTTTATTTTCTTTTTGCCATAATTTGAAGGTTCATTTGTTGCTAGAGACAAGTTGTCCTGTGTATGTTGTGACCTGTTAGTCCAAACACCTTCACAGCAGAATTTCTATTGCTGCTTTCTTCATCAGATGGTTTGCTACTTTTAGGCAAATGTAATTGTTGACTATTCTCCTAATCAGCAGATCAGCATGATTGTCTCCCTTTTCCAAACGTACTCCTGTTTATTTCATGGACTTCTTGCTTTTCTTTGTCATCTGGGGCTGAGTAGAAGCCACTGTACATATCAAAGAACACTTACTTTCTATGACCAGGAAGGGAATATTGGTAATATAAAAAGAGGATTCATTGTTTATACATTATAAACTGTTTCAACTCAATATGTAGAAAGATAAAGTTATATATAACACATTAAAATATGTAAAATGTAATCCATGTGAGTTATGTGTAAACCAGGAAGAAGCTGTCTATGAGGCCTTGTACAGGCAGCTGGAAGTAGCCTCAAGAGCACGTGCTCTGGTGCTCATCAGCAACTTCAGTCACCCTGACATTAGTTGGAAAGATCACACAGCCAGGCATAAGCAGTCCAAAAGGTTCCTGCAGTGCAGTGATGACAGCTTTCTGCTGCAGGTGGTTAAAGAACCAACAAAGAGAGATACAATGCTGGACCTTGAATTAACAAACAAAGGAAGTCTGGTTGCAAATGTCATGGTTGGGGGTATTCTTGGCTGTAGCAACCATGGGCTGTTAGAGTTTAATATCACAAGGGAAAGAAGCAGGGTAATGGGTAAAATTTCTACCCTGGACTTTAAGAGCACTAACTTTGTCCTCTTCAAAAATCTACTTGGAGGCATCCAGTGGGCGAGGGCTCTAGAAGGTGGGGGGGGCCCAAGACAGCTGGTTAATATTCAAGCATGACCTCCCCCAAGCTCAAGAGAAATGTATTCCCTTGAAAAAAATATCAAGTAGAGGAGGCAGGAAACCTGCGTGAATAAGCAGGGAGCTCCTGAAAAAGGTCAAATGGAAGAGGGAGGTTTACAGTTTGCGGAAAAAGGGTCTGGTTAATTGGGAGGATTATAGAAATACTGCCAGAGTATGTATAGACTCAAGAAGAAAGGCCACAGCTCTCTTGGAACGTAGGGACATGAAAGAAAACAAGAAGAGCTTTTTCAAATGCATCAGTGAGAAAAAGAAGAGTAAAGAAAAAGTGGGTCCACTGCTAAATGAGGTGGGAGATCTGGTGACAGAGGATGCAGAGATGGCAGAGTTGCTGAATGCCTTCTTTGCCTCAGTCTTTATTCCTAAGACCAGCCCTCATGAACCCCACTCACTGCAAGAGAGCAGAACTGGAGAGAGGAAAACCCTCTGCTAGTCAGTCAGGACTGGGTTAGAGATCACTTGGATAAACGGAAAATGCACAAATCCATGGACCCCGATGGGGTGCATCCACGTGTGCTGAGGGAGCTGCTGATGCTGTTGCTGAGCTGCCCTCCCATCATTTTTAAAAAATCATGGAGAATGGGAGAGGGGCCTGATGACTGGAGGAAAGCCAATGTCACTCCAGTCTTCAAAAAGGGCAAGAAGGAAGACACTGATAATTACAGACCGGTCAGCCTCACCTCCATCCCTAGAAAGGTGATGGATGGAGCAGCTCATTCTGGACGCCATGTCTAACCACATGCAAGAAAAGAAGGTTATCAGGCGTAGCCAGCGTGGATTTATCAAAGGGAAATCTTGCTTGACTAATCTGATAGCCTTCTACGAAGCCATGGCCAAAGGGGTAGATGAAGGGAGAGCTGTGGATGTCATATACCTTGACTTCAGTCAGGCTTTCGATACTGTACCCCATAACATCCAGAAATACGGCATAGACAATTGGTCTGTGAGGTGGATTGAAAACTGGCTCAACAACAGAGTGCAGTGGGTTGTGATCAGTGGTGCAGAGTCGAGTTGGAGGCCTGTGTTCAGTGGTGTTCCCCAGGGATCAGTACTGGGTCCAGTTTTGTTCAATATCTTGATCGATGACCCAGACAAGGGGATAGAGTGTACCCTCAGCAAGTTTGCTGATGATATGAAACTGGGAGGGGTGGCTGACACACCAGAGCTGCGCTGCCATCCAGCGATATACGGACAGGCTGGAGAGCTGTGTGAAGGTAAACCTCATGAAGTTCAATAAGGACAAGTGTAGCATCCTGCATCTGGGGAGGAATAACACCAGACACCAGTACAGGATAAGGGTGTCCTGCTGGAAAGCAGCACCACCAAGAAAGACCTTGGAGTCCTAGTGGATAGTAAGTTCTCCATAGGACAGCAATGGGCCCTTGTGGCCAGGAAGGCCAATGGCATCCTGGGTTGCATTAAGAAAACAGGTCTAGGGAGGTTCTTCTCCCCCTCTACTCTGCCCTAGTGACACCACACCTGGAATACTGTATCCAGCTTTGGGCTCCCCAGTTTAAGAGAGGATCTACTGGAGAGAGTCCAGTGGAAAGCTACAAGGATGATTAAGGGACTTGAGCATCTCCCCTATGAAGAAAGACTGAGGCAACTGTTGCTGTTTAGTCTTGGGAGGAGAAGACTGAGAGGGGATCTTATTAATGCTTATAGATATATGAGTGGTGGGTGGGTGTCACAGAATTACAGAATTACTAAGGCTGGAATAGATCTCCAGGATCATCCAGTCCAGCCTATGTCAAATGGAAGGAACCAATCTCGTTTCTGTAGTGCCCAGTAATAGGACAAGGAATAAGAGGTATAAACTTGAGCATAGAAGGTTCCACCTCAGCATGAGGAGAAACTTCTTTACTGTGAGGGTGACAGAGCCTGGAACAGGCTGCCCAGAGAGGTTGTGGAGTCTCCTGCTCTGGAGACTTTCCAGCCCCACCTGGATCTGTTCCTGTGTGGGCTGCCCTGGGTGACCCTGCTCTGGCAGGGGGGTTGGACTCGATGATCTTTAGAGGTCACTTCCAACCCCCACCATTCTGTGATTCTATGGTAATTGTTAAGAAATGCCTGAGGTAAAGAAAGACTTCCAGAAGATATTGGCGATGGAAAATATGCAAGAAAAATATACAGAGCTAGCCACGCATTTTCTATAGAGAACAGAAGAGTGGGAGCATAGTGTACGAGGAGCTAAGAGCATTAGAAGGTACCAGCCTATAAAGAAAGAGGCCTTTTAATTAAAAGTAGACTCAATCAAGTATACTTTGGTTTTTAAATTGATGAGGGAGAAAAGCAAGAATAGAAAAATACATGATCAGAACGTGGTTGAAAACTGTCTCATATGGAGGAAAGAAAAATTTTAATGCACAAGTTAGAATCTTTAAGAAATTAGTAAGCTTTCTCAACTTTTGGCAATTACTTTAAAAGTGTCATTGCATGCAGAGAAGTATTTAGGAGCATCAGAAAGGTGTGTATTTTTGAAGGAATTAAAAATATATATGTGGAAAAAGGGCAAGAACGTGACACTGTTAATTGGAGTATTATGTAAATACTTAAAGGAAAGCAGTGGTAAGGAAGAGACCACACTGCACAGACTTGATGTCTCAAAAAAAGATAATTATAAAATTAACAAATCATTATATGAAAGGGATTCTGCAGTGATTTAGCGATTCTACATGGGGGTGCACTATAGTTGGAAAGGTACTTTCCATTGTTTGGAGATGTGTTCTTCAGTAGCTTGAAATCTCAACGAAGGAGTGAAAGCCAATACTAACAAGAAATAAGAGTGTAGTGAATTTAAAGGAATTAGCACTAAGAGTGCAAACTGCCTTTGGAAGAGATCTTAAAAAAATAAAAAGGTTCCTATCTTTGCACATAGGCTTCAGTGTGTTCAGTGCATTTTTATTTTAATAGTAAAGCTCATTTGAAGGCAGTGGTAACATTTCTGTAAAGGTATGCAAAATAAATACTCTCACCTGTCTTATATTGTCATAGTGTATCTCAAGTCAGTGACTTATTATAATTTAAAATCTAACTACTGGATATATCTAACATTTATAAACTACCAAATTCCTTAATTACAAGGTGGTATTTCCAAGAGGTATTTATCAAGAAATATTAATTATTTTTCTGTCCAGCCTTGATACTGGGAAAATTTTACCCTAATATGTCTATTATTTAGATCACTGTTATTGGTGTGAGTTATGCTGTAAACACTAGCAGAAAAATTACTTCTGTATCTTGTGAATTCTCTGTCAAGAACACAGCTTGACAAATTGTTCATCTCCAAAAGTGTGTTAAAAAATATAATTATGCCTTGACTTTCTGTTTTTCCTAATTATCTTCCATCTGGTTTGGATTTGAGGTAACCTCAAAAATTGATTCTATGAAGTAAAATGCCTTAAAATACACTGGGAAAAAAGCAGGCATATTTAAATTAGTAGGATAAATTATTGACATTCAGTTGCATAGCAGATTGCTAAGTATTTCTGTACGGACATGTTCTTAAAGTTGTCTTTCTTTGGCTACTCCCACCTTCCAGTTTCTTTTATAGTGTTTTCTTTCTAACTCCCTTACAGGTAATTGGGCTCTTAATAAATATTTACCCTTTTTCTCTCAAGGAATTGGGTTTCCTCAGTAGCAGTTTATGAACATTTCCTGATCATAAAGATCAGGAAATGTTTTAGTTCAGAGTTCATTATTTATTAAGTTAATGTCATTAAAATACCCAATTGGTAAATATGGTGTTCTAGACCTACTATTGGCTGCTTGCGAGATTTTGTCATTGTCAACAGATGATTATTCTGCTTTCTAAACTATTCCATGAAGCCTAACGTGAAGAACCAAAACATAATTACTTTCTTCCATACTTCCTTCCTCATATTTTTTTCTCTCTTCCTGTGGCGTGTTTCATGGTTTATTTAGTTGATCGACTTCTCTCCCTGTCTGTTATAAAGGCTGTGTCTATACTGTCTTTGTGTACTGTGCCAGGGAATGCCCTGGCACCATCTGGAGCAGATATGCTGTGACCACACCACATTGCCTTTGGCTCATGGAGTGTTTCTTTAGCCCTGACATATTCTTTGTTTGTTTTATATGTGTGTGTGGTTCTTCAGTTCTAAGCGCCAAAAATAATACAGCCCACAGCAATGCTATTCTTGAAACTTGAAGCTAGAGGCATGGTAGTTTGCCATTGGGCACGATGTGAAGGCATCTGAGGACACATAGCATGCTGGAACAGTGTTGGAGTGTCCTTGGCAGAAGGAGCCAATCTTGGCACGGTGTACATCCATGTTGTCTATCAGGAGCAAACTAACCTCTTGGCCGTGCTTTGCCTCTTTCCCAGGAGGAACAAGTTAGCTTTCTGCACACTGAAGCCTGAGAATGAGTTAGTTTAGGAATGAAACTAAGAGTGATCGGGGTCCACAGGGTAGAGGTATTCCAACTTTTAGGGGGATGAAGCTGATGGAAAGACCATTAGCTAGGATAAAGCTGATATGTTATAATTGGACAATTTATGTTAATTTCAAATAGAGAAAAACAAACTATCGGTTTTGTTAGTCAGAAAGATGTTTTACAACATTGATGATACAAGAAAATGTTGGGGTTTTTTTCCACAAATAAGTACAAAAACCATCAACGTTTTTGAATTGGCTTTCAAGTGGGATGGTCCAGTAACAGGTGCCTAAATGTTCATCACCATTTTTCCCTGTATTGCTGTACTCACTTTTATTATATTCTAATTTAGTGTAAGTGCAGCTAAGTCAGAACCTCCAAGAGGAGAAATGAGTAAATCCCAAGCCTGTGTAGAATAGACTCGGTCGGTCCCTTATTAGCAGAGTGACATTAATGAGCATTGATGGGATAGCATGCCAGAGAAGAATTATTCAGTATGAAAGGTTACTGTAAAATGATGAGATTTTCTGGTTCCACAGTAGAGGTGGAGTCACTAGCAGTTGTAGATTGAGTATGTGACCCTCTCATCTTGACATTTAGTCCTAGGAAGGGGGATTTCTTCTCCAAATATCACTCTGTGAAATTTCTCCAGTTGATCTCTGAGAACAGTTAAAATTAAGGGCCTCTCCAATCCATAAATCTGGTTTTGTTGCCTTAGTTCTTTTGCTGTTCTCCTTCTCCTTCTAGGCTGTGTACTTTAGCAGAAAACAATTCGTAGAAGCACTGATTAAAGGAAAGATGAGAATGAGCAATTTGAACAGGTAGAGAATAATCACACAAGTCTATAAATAAGAATATGCGATGCAGTGGCAAGAAAAAAAATGGAAAGAACAAGTCTGTTACAGTATTGCTTATTCGAAGCTCAGAAACTCGTTAGAAAAAAATCTGCCACTATTTAGTAACTTTGATGAAAAGTTAAATCTTCCTAGTATCTTGCATGTTGCAACTAAATAATCATGCCTAAGCAAAAATAGTAAGCCCAAAGAATGATTAGGAGAGCAGATGACTCTGGATTTATAACTAGATAATCCTGTCATTTAACTTTACATGAGTAGAAGTATTACAGCACCTTAATTTCCTTGGCTGACATGAAAGCTTAGAAATGCTTTGTATGTTTCTTATCCTTTGTCAAGTCATTCCCCTAAAATATCTGTCTTTTTGTTATGAAAGAGTAGACTTATCTGAAAACAGTTGTTTGAAGTGAAACATCCTCCTGTTACGTAGAAGAATGCAGTTGCTTGAATTCACTTTGAGCCAGTGCTACGGGCTCCTTTTCCACATCTTTACATCATTCTCATGTATGTTTTAAATGTGACCATGTGGTGCAAATGGTGTTATTAAAACCAACTCTTCAGGATCTGCTACATGTTAATCAAACCTTGGTGAGTTGTACTGTGGTGGAACAGGCCAATATTGAAGGAGGTGCTCAGGAAACCTCACATTTTGCCAATTGGGAAAGGATGAGGAAGAACGGTACGGTGAAGTTTTTTCCATGTTATGTGGCTTAATATCAGTGAGTAATTATGCAAGGGTAAGCAGAAGTGTGGAGTACAAGGTCCTGTGATAAGAATCACAACACTGCTTCCTCCGCAGGCCACAGAGCTGCTGTTAGTGGCAGCCTGTCTATTGAGTGTTCACTTCTGAGAAAACCGAATTCTGGTTGGGTTGGGTTGGCTTAATTATAGATACATGCATTCCAGAAAACAAGCACAGAAGCACATCGCCAGGTGATTACATGGTAGAAACCTCTTGGTTTTAAATGCCTCTTTATGTGTTTTCTGTTATAGTCAAGGACAAGGCACTTCTTTCTGTCTGATTCCACTAAGTCAGTCTCCTCTTCCATTTCTTTTACTTTCCTTCTCTCTTTCCCATTATAAACTTCAGTTGCTTCTTTAGCAACTGTGGATTTTTTCTGCTCTCATAACACTATTTTTATGTTAAACCTAGAGAATGAACCAAGACTAGAGTTTTAAAGCTTGTAAATCCTTAGTCATGTATCCTGGGGGCTGTGGGGTGTAAAAAGTGTCTTCTGTGCTTTTTCAGCAATTTTTTGATCAGTTTGGTTAAAAAAAACCAAAAGGCAATCTAAAACTGATCATTTTCTCCCTAATAACAAAATTTCTTGTAAAAGTACTCTTTTTTGGTCGTATATAAAACTCTGCATTATGGCTGCATAACTATCAGTTAAAAGCATGGCAATATGTTGCATAGAAATATGGATAGCAAAAAGTTTGACTTGCTGGATGCATGGATTTTTGATACCGATGGCTTCACAATGAAGTTAAATGACACATTCAGGTTGAAATTTTGGGACATTTTCAAAAGTTCAGGTATATGCTGTAGAGTAATAAAAAGAACACTGAAAACTGCTCATACGCAGGAAAGCACAGGGAATCTCATCAGATTTTGCATCATAACCAATACACAATTTTGCTTGTAAATTTGTACCAAGACTCACTAGGGAGGTAACATTCAGCAAGCTAAGAATAATTTTTAATATCCAGATTCACAAAAATGTTGAAGAGAAGTGAGGAACTAAGCTAAATACTGACATTTTGTAAGACCCTTAGAAGGAATGACGGATTGTCATTGGTTGCACAGGGAATGTTCACAATAGCGCGTGATCATTAAACTTCACCTGTGTTGTCTGTAGATAGCTACATTTGTCATAAAACTTTTTTCTGTTGGTTTATATGGTGTTTAATCTTGATTTGTTTGTCATTTCATCACGATTGTTGGTTTGGATATTATGTAACTTTAATATTGTTGGTATTAATGGTCCATGTTAAGAACTGCTTTTAGACATTTGTGACCAAGGAGGGTGGAAGCAGGGGTGACAGGAAACAATTGTAAACTTTTCTTGGAAGAAGAAGTCCATGAAGAACCTGGCTGCATTTGCTATGAGTAGTACTAAAATGAAAATTTCTGAATTGATAGATTTGGTTCAAGTGTCATCTTGAGTTTATAATGCATCTTAATAGTTACTCTTTTTCCCATCAAGCTCTTGCATTGATAACAGGTATTTTTTTCAATTTGTGTAACAATTCTGTTTAATCACCAAGTTGCTAGTAAGGCAGTTTTTTTAATCTCAAAGGTCAATGTTCTTCACTGATTCAGTCATCTCTGGGCTGAGCATGAGTGTGACTGCGAAGTAAAATTATTCACACTAGTAGCACAAACATACAGTTGCTAACAACAGCCATGCTCATTGTTTGATGTTTGCTAATGAGTGCAAAGCCACTGAAACTTTCTGTCATGGTTTCACCTCAGCTGGCAGATAAGCCACACACAGCTGCTTGCTCTCTCCCCTGCAGTGGGATGCTGGAGGGAATCCGAAGAGTAAAACATGCGGGTTGAGATAAAGAGGGTTTAAGAAGTAAAATAAAAGCTACACACACCAGCAGAGTAAAGTAAGGAATTCATTCATGGCTTCCTGTGGCAGGCAGGGGTGTTCAGCCATCTCCAGGAGAGCCGGGCTCCAGCACATGTAGCAGTTACTTGGGAAGGCAGACG
>JANIJG010012448.1:0-58324 GCA_024611175.1 Megaceryle torquata
GGGGGCGACGAGAGGGGCAAGGGGGGGCTGGCGGGAGGGGGAGGTAAGCGGGTCGGGGGGGTGGCTGACTGACTGACTGACCGACCGACGCGGTCTTTCTCTCGGTTCAGAAGGAGCAGGACCCCAACGCGGCCTCCCTCCTGGACATCTTCAGTTACTGGCTGAAGTAAGTGCTCCTCCGGCGGCGGGGGCCGCGCTCGCCGTGCCCGGGCGCGCAGGGTGTGCCGCCGCGCCGGCAGCCTCCGGCACCAGCCGCCGTCCGACCCTCGTCTCGTACTCTCCAGCTCAGATTTTCTCTCTGTAGGTCTCCGGCGGCCAAGAAAAGAAAGCTCGTTCTGAACGGTCCTCAGGCGAAGAGGAAGCCGTCCTCCAGCAGCGATGACAGCTCGAGCGAGGAGAACGAGATGCCCCCAGCCAAGAAACCAGGTACGCTTTGCGAGTGGCCCCGGAGCACAGGCCAGAGTTGTGTTTCACTGGCTCCTCACCTGGGTGTAGAGCTGAGCTGCAGTGGCTCATTTGAGGTCCTTCAGCAGCTATCAAGGACTAGGCTTGTGTTAACTCATCATGTTTCTGGCAGGTCTTTTGCCTGTGACATGTAAGGTATGTATGTCCTAGTAAGGGTGATCTCTTTATTCAGTTATAATTTAAGCATACCAGGCTTTGTGTTCATTAGAAGGTTTTAGACATTCAGTTTGTCTCTTTTGGGCTCTACTGAGTTTTGAAGGTGCTATTGAAGTAGCACCTACACCTTGGCAGGGTGACTCCTGCTTGCTTTGGCATGTTCTAATTATACGTTGGCTTAAATATTGAGTGAAATTGGGTTCTCAGTGGATGTAGCTTGGGCTGGTACTCTCTTCATGGGAGGTACCTACTCATTGTTTGGGTCTGGTTTTTAGTGCTGTTTTCCAGTGGCTCTCAGTTTCACTAGGAGCTTTAAAGAATTATTTCTCACCTTGCTATTGTAGGAGAACTGATTCAGGTTTTATAAGTGCTTTCACATATGCATAATTTGACAAAACTCTTGCATGGCTAGGACTTATCAGGCTCCTCTGTATTGGTAAGCACTGTGACCTGTTTGATGCAGAGTAGTTGTACATGGCATCCTCAAGTGCCAGAGAAATGTGGGAATCCTTACTCACCTGCTGCTTGTGTGAGGTTACTACCTTCCTTTCTCTTAAGCCTGTGTCCTAGTGCTATCAAAAAAATATGTCCCTCCTCTGCACTCTGAGATGTATCTTTTCCTTTTTATCTGGAATTGTTCTTATGCCTTGCCTTAATCATGCTGTATGCAAGTTTGTGTGTATCTCACCATAGATGTGCAGGAGAGGAGGATTAGGACAGGGAGGGACAGAGAAGGAAACTGGTCTTAACTTGAGTCATCCTAAAGCTGAATTTGAGCTCTAGATCTGATTTTTATTTTGTAAGATCAGTTGCAAATATAACTTGAGGCAAAATGGTCTCTTTTGTTCCACTTTATTAAAAAGCGGGCAGTAACCACGAAGGAGTAGAGTTGGCTAAAACATGCTGAGCAAAGCTTCTGTAACTTTACTACAGCGTTGCAGTGGTTCTCTGTGGGAGTTTGCTCTTGTTCGATGTTTGGGGTTTTTTTGTAGTCTGAAAGTTGTGTAGACCCAGTTAACATTATCTCAGTTTGTGGGGACACTTTTCCTTGTGGGGTGTGCTTTTTTGCAGTAGAAGTCTGCACTTAAACGTGTCCCTGACAAAGATAAAATCCAGAATTTGCTTTATCTTGTCTACTCATTTTGGAGTCTTCTGCCGCACTCTGTTCAAGAAGCAGAGTCAATGTTATGAACTTCTGTCATGGTTTGATGACCTCAGTATATACTTTTGCCCTGATACTTGCTAGTGCACAATATAGGTACATGAAAGTTATGAATTAACTTATGAATGTGTGCTGTCCCTTATTTACAGCTAAAGCAGCAGCTGTGGCCAAGCCAAAAGCAGTTCCTCCAGCTAAGAAAGCAGAGAGCAGTAGTGAGGACTCCAGTGATGATTCAGACTCGGAGGAGGAGAAGCCAGCAACGGTCAGCATTTTTCTCTGGCCTCTTTAATGCATGTTCAACAGTGATAGATAATAGCAAATTTGACCATCAGAATTCTCTCTGGAGCTGGGCCCACTTTTCCTGAGCTATGAAATGCCTAGGCTGCTACAGGTGCAATGTAAGGAGACGTTCCTACCTGTAGTGCAGGGTGTGCCATTTGGACTGGTCTTGTGAAAAAAATTAATGACTAGAACTCAATTTGTTTCATATCCAAGTCTGCTCCTTGCTTTTATACTAAGACTGCGAGAGCTTGTTTTTGTTTTTTTTTCAGAGAAAGATTTACTTATATTCACTAAAATAAATATTTTTCTGCGTATAGGTGTATATATATAAAGAGAAGCTTCTCTTTCTTGCTGAAGTCATGGTCTTGAGAAGTGGATGGGAGGAAGAATAATGTCAGTGTACACTAGAGAAGACCAACCAGAGCTGCCCAGTCAGTATTTTCAGTCTTCAGATTAGTTTGATCTGGAGAATGAAGAGAACAGTGTCAGCCTCAGAGCTGCCCCATTTTGAGGAGGCAGAACTGGAGACTGAGATGCAAAGGAAGTATCCCATGGGCTGCTGGGACATTTCCCAAAACAAAATTGTTATTCAGAGATATTCAGGCCCTAAGCATTAGGCAGGAGTTGTGCTTCCAAGTCAAAATGGTAACCTCTCTGAAAGACAACTGCTCATACTCTCTACATGTCCCACTTACTAGCCTCTTTTTATTTTCTTGGCTACAAGGGCTAATCAGCTTTTCCTTCTGATGTTTAGAAAGGCACAAAAACCACAGTGAAGCCAGCTGGAGCCAAAATCCAGCCTCAGAAGAAAGCAGGGAGCTCCAGCTCTGACTCAAGCAGCTCAGATGAGGAAGCACCAAAGAAACAGCCACCAAAACCAGCAC
The DNA here is from genome assembly GCA_024611175.1 of Megaceryle torquata. NCBI lineage: Eukaryota > Metazoa > Chordata > Aves > Coraciiformes > Cerylidae > Megaceryle > Megaceryle torquata. The sequence goes on from JANIJG010012448.1 coordinate 2,950, forward strand.
CACATAAATCAGGTACCTCTTACTGTGTATCATGAGACAAAGTGCAAAACCAGAAAAGCCAGGGGAGGAGTGATGGGGGCTGTACCTACATGGAAAGGTGTATGTATTAACACAGTAGCCTGAAAATAGGCTGTTGCTGCTTTTTGCACTCCAGTCCAGTCTGCTTCTGACATGGAAGAGGTGTAGAACTGATTGCAAATAACACATCTGGTCTGGGATACTGTATTGTTTACATAAGTATCTGTAATCAGCAACGTTAACTGCTTTAGCTGTGCTTTTGCCAGTGTCTTCCCCTTAAAGAGCGGGGAAGATCTTAGTCTTTAGTCCTGGAACTTCTGATGAGCTAGAATGGACAGTTTTCTGGAAACTTTCTCTAAGCTTACAGCAGGATAACACAACAGTTTTTCAGCACTACCTTAATCTGCCCTGTTTGCTTCATGTGGTTCTTTTGTCTCTATGATACTCCATGCTGAGTGTAATTACCCTTCACCTGCCATAGCTTGTTTTCTAATGTCCCTTTTTCCTTACCTCAAAAGGAAGTAAAGCTGCTCAGGTGGCCACCAAGGTGGTCAATGGAAAAGCAGAAAGCAGTAGCAGCAGTAGTGAAGATTCTGATGAGGAAAAGGCTGCAACGAAGAAGGTAAATTAGATCACAGAAATCTTTGTGAACACAGTTGAAGCCTCTTAAGATCAGGTGCATCTCTGCCTTGCAGGGACTGTGAAATACATATACAAAGGCACAGGCTACGTAGATGTGAAGTGCAGGATTTGTGGTTCTTATACCTCCTTCTCCTTTGTACAGCGGAATTATATGTTCCAGCATCTCTCCATGCACTGGCTTTCTTCCTTAATATCTCCTTATCCCTTCCCCTGCTCCTTCCTTTTACAGGACGTGTAATTGTCATAATCGTACTGTAGTCTCCATTATACATTCACTTTTGCATTACTCTTTTGTGCTTAGCTATCTGTAACTGAGTTTTCCACTAGGAAGTGTTTAAAATTTTTTTCTGTGGCACAAAAATAATCATAGCTGTGTTTAATCAATGATGCTCATGTGTTTCCTAAAATTTGCATTTGAGAGCCTTCATTAATCATTTGGGTTGGAAGGGACGCCAAAGATCATCCAATTCCAATCTCCCTCCCATGGGCAGGGACACCTCCTACGAGACCAGGTTGCTCAAAGCCCCATCCAACCTGGACTTGAACACTTCCAGGGAGGGCACATCCACAACCTTTCTGGGCACCCTGTTCAGTGTCTCACCACCCTCATAGCAAAGAACTTAAACTTTCTTTTCAAAATTTGCTCTCTTAAGTGAGGCATAGAGTTAAACAAAATCCACATCTATCTGTCCCCATGAGATTTCTGTAACTTCTTATTGTATTGTGTATTTCTTTCCTTCTGTTAAGGCTGCTCCCAAGAAATCACCTCTGCCAAAACCCGCGGCCACTCAACCACAACCAGGGAAAAACAAATGTGCCAAGGAGAGCTCTAGTAGTGAGGACTCATCTGACAGCTCAGATGATGAAAAGCCACCTGCAAAACAAAAGCTGAAATCAGGTAAGCACTAAATACTATTGCTGCTACATGGGATGATGCTTTCTGTTAGTTCTGCTGTCCTGGGAGAAGCCTGTGCAGGGCACGGGTGAGTCTTGCTGCACACAAGGTTCCAGGTGTTGCTGGTGGTGGTATTGTGAACTATCAGCTCTTTTCATGTGTGGTGTTGGGGCTAAGCTTACAATTCAGTTCCCTCAGCAAGGGATGGAAAGTGAGAGAGATTGTTTGCTGTGTGCTTTCTATTCAGGTAGCCTTTAAGTACATTCTTCTTGCACGTTTCCTGTCAGATGGGATTTGGGAAGTATTGTGCCAGTGGTTTGGTTATTCTGTAACTGCAGGATTTTAAGCCTTTTTTAGGGTTTTGGGGTTTTTTTTTGTGACGTATCCAGGGCTGCCCAGTTGCAATCCATCTGATGGGTTAAATGGGCCTCTGTTCAATATAGGGGAGTGCTTTTAGGATTCCAGTAGAGAGCTGATATGAGTGGGGGATCATGCATCAAAACTCAGTCTGATCTCTAACCAAAGGATTTGAGAAGGCAATAAATTAAAACAATCAACAATTGACATATCTGGGTTTTTTTCTGAAAAAGTGTGACAATACAAGCTCCTGTCTAAAGTGCTGAGAGAACTTCTGCAGAGATGGTTGGGTCAGCTGAACACCAAAATGAGAGCTAAACTCACACTAAAAACATGAGGTAGTAGTGGGTGTAACCCTTCAAATTATAAGGTAGTTATCTTTGTAGCTTCAGAATGGGGAATAAATGGAACCAAACAGCAGAAGTGCTTTATTCTAAGTATAACAAACATTTCTTGTATTGCTCTCATTATCATGCAGGCATCTGAATGCTGTGTCTCTCTTCATAGGTCAGTACAGTGCAGTACCACCTCCTCAAGCTACACAGAAAAAGAAAGTCCCTGCCAAGGCTCCTGCAAAGAAGGCTGAGAGCAGTGACTCTTCAGACAGTAGTGACGATGCACAGCAGGTGCCTCCAAAGGGAGGATCGGGTATGTTGTGACAAGAGGCTGCAGATGAAATAGCATATGGTGCAGACAATGTTTTGGTCCTGTATTGGTTTTCTTGAAAAAGCCATTTGACTTTGGTCTGTGTTGCTATTTGTTTCTTTGGAACCTTCTCAGTAATTCAAAGGTGTCCTGAACAGCACTGGGTGCAACCTGTGGATCCAGGCTGTGTGCAAGTTGGATTACTTTGCACATGCTGGTTTAAAAAGTCATCAGGATCTAGTTTAGTGGAAGGATAAGCCCATTACTGCAGCTGGCTGGGTCCTTGCTTGGTTTCTGATGTGTTGGCTGAATGGCTGGAGCACTGAGAGCTTTTTTGCGTATGGAATGTTCTGCATTTTGGGACAAAAGTTTGGTGTGGATGTGGCCTGTTAATTTTAAACTTGCTTTTGCAGGCAAAGCAGTGGTAGCTAAAACAACCCCTGGCCTCCAAAACAAAGCTGTGGCTACCAAGAAGGCTGAATCCAGTTCCGACAGTGACTCAGGTAATTCAAGAGCTAAAATTCTGATAACTTTTTGTTATTGTTTTTATTGGCTACTGTATAATGGTGTATCTAAGATCCTTGGTTTATGAGCTCAAAAGCTTCAGAGTCCTCATAGCTAACAAGATGTGAAACTGAAAACCAGCAGCCTGCTATGCAGAGTGGAGTCTGACCAGTGGGACCATTGGCAAGTGCAGAAAGCTTTGCATGTTGCTAGATGGAAAAGGTGGGGCATCATGTGTATCAGGCTTCTTCAAGAAGGTTAATGGTTATACTTCTTGAGGATCTGTTTTATAAGGCTTTTGATTTCTCTTATCCCATAGTGTTCGGGAGAGGTTTTAGAAGTAAAAAATGTTACGAACTTCAAAATAGACTCCAAAGATGCCTTCTCCTACTGTGACCCTAGAAATGGGGCCAGCGTGCTTTGTATTTTCTGTTGATCAGGTTTAAGGTTTGCAATACTCTTCTGTTTCCCATTTAAGTTCTCTGTGTGCTATATGTCCCCTGAAAGTTTGAGGTGCTTCTGTTGTATATCTCTACATTTCTGGTGCAATAACAGACCCTGTGGGTGGCAGCTGCCTGTGTCTGCAGACAGCTAGCACTAGGCTGGGTGACTTCAGCAAGTGACAGGAGTTCTGTGATTTCTGGTTTTGTTGCTTAGTTTCTCAAAAATGGACAATGCTTTGATTACTGTTATTAAAGTGCTTAGAAATGTTGGAACAGATCAGGCTTAGCATTCCAGATTGCTGTGACACGCAATGCAAAGGCATATTTGTACACAGGAGTCTCCAGTCCATCCTCAGACTGCTGCTAACACATCTGATACAGAAAATAGCTAAAATGAGATACTGGGCTGGTGCTGCCTTACTTTGCTTCCTTTGTCAGTTTGATCTCCCAGTTTCTTGCCTGATCTTTGATCTTTGCCACTTAGCTTACTTTCTTGATGTTTCTTCTCTCTGAGTTTGTTCTTGGTGGTACCTGTACTTTCTCCAGTCCTTTATTCTGTGCCTCTTCTACATTGTCCAAATATCTGCTTCCTTGTGTATGCCTTAGTGAAAAGCTTAAACTGTTTGTGTCCACTTACTCCCAACAAAGAAGATAGGTGGAAAGATTAATGTTGTCCCCTGCCCATTCAGGTGTTCATCAGATGCTGCTTATTGACAGTTATCTAGTAGTTAGGCCACAACCCATTTTGCTTTTTACTTCATCATTGAGTTATATATGTGTAGTTACTAAAGAAACTTGCATGAGAAGCTTATTAACTTACAATAGCACCATTTTGTTATTGTTTAGATTCTAGCTCTGAAGATGACAAGAAGAAAGTAGGGACTAAGCTCCCAGCTAAACAACCTGTGGTAAAGAATACTTCCAAACCAGCAAAAGCTGCTGTCAAGCCTGGACAAGCAAAGAAAGACTCCAGTTCCTCCTCAGACAGCTCAGGTATTGGAGTAGGAGAAAAGGAGAATTTCCAAATGCACATTGTGCTTGCTCAGATCTTCGTGTTTCTAGGCAGGGTATGAGGGTGCAATTGGACGGGAATACGCTTCGTGGTGTTTCAAGCAGCTAATTAAGTGCATTGTGTATCAACATTGCACCTGTACGTTAGCTTCATATTGAAGGAATGGAGCTTAGCCCTGAAGATTCTTTTCCTTTCTGTTCTAGATTCTGATGGCTCTGTCAAGAAGGCCCCTGTGAAGCCCATACCTAAAGCAGCAGCCCCTGCAGCAAAGAAGTCACAAACTGCCACAAAGAAAGCACAGAGTAGCTCTGATTCAGATAGCAGCTCCAGCAGTTCTGAGGATGAGAAGAAGAAGAAAGGCACTCCAGCTAAATTAGCTGGCAAAATGGGTAAGCCAGCATCCAAACCTTCTACCCCAGCTCCTAAAGCAGATGCTTCTGACTCTGATAGCTCAAGCAGTGAAGAAGAAAAGAAGCCAGCAGTGAAACCAAACACAAAATCTACAGGAGCAGCAAAAGCAACTGTGGGCAAGAAGGCAGCTGCTTCCAGTAGTAGTAGCAGCTCATCTGGTAGTTCCAGTGAAGAGGATGAGAAGCCCAAAAAGGCAGGGAAAGGGGCACAGAACCATTCTAAGACCAGTGCCACCACTGAGAAAGCAAAAGCATCCACACCAGCATCAAACAATGTGAAGTCTAAGCCAGCTGGTGGCAGCAGTAGCAGCAGTGAAAGCAGTTCTGAAGATGACACTGGAAAAGTCAATGGAGGTACTACTTGCAGTCTGGGAAGTGGGTCTGTCAAGGCAATGTTACTCAGCTAAGCATGATTGGGAGCCTAAACAATTGTTTAAATAGTTTCCTGAACAGTACTCAGTCTAATCTCCACATGCTAATAGATTATATGCTCTCTGGTGCAGTACTGAGAGGGAAGGGCCAGTTTTTAATTTGGTGTGATCCTTTTTGTCTGTATTGTGTATCTCCTGGCAATGGAATTTGTGATAGCATGGAGTATGTTTCTGTACAGTTGTTGCTCATTACCATCTGTGTGTGCACAGGATTGTTAGGAACAGCCAGGCAGACTGCCAGAGGCCTTTGTGTTGAGTGGGACACCATAGATGGTGCCCCAGTGCACAATCTGAATCTTTATTCCCTTCAGGAGGAAAACAACTTTGAATTCACTAGTGTTATGTGCAAGTTCACTCTGTGCGACTTCAAGAACTGGAAAATTTTAACCGCAGAACCTCCTCAAGTGCTCTAAATCATTAATACACAGTTACCCTATTCCAGAAAATTATGCTTTAGGGTAAGATGGCAAAATCCTTGCTGGCCCAGAATGGTTGTTAGTGTCCGTTGCAGCAGTCTGTTTTCCGGGCATGGTAATGTAGGGCCTGATGCTCACGCTGTGTCAGCACTGGGCTTGCATTCTGGGGGAGACCTTTCCCAACACTGCAGCTACCCCCTTTGAAGTTTTACTGCTATCCATCTAACAGGCACGATCAGTAAGAAACAGAAGAGGGAAGATGTTCAGGAACCAGAGACACCACACAGTAAAAAGGCAAAAATCAAAGCTAAAACACCACATACCGTTCCCAAGGTGAAACAGGTGAGTGAGGGTGGGCTCTGGTGACTGGTGGGAGAGATATCTCTTCCTCCTGAACAAGGCTTATTTGGGGTTTTGGGGGGAGCTTGAACCCAGGGGATTATTTTTATTTTTTCTCCCTGCTTGAGCACTTGAACTTTGTCCGGAGAACCCTAGGGAGTGCACATATGTGCATGATACTATTCTGGTAAAGGTTGATTGAATATCTTTGCACGGGAGCATCCCTGAGCTTGCCTGATCTGAAGGAGAAGAAGAATTATGAATCTGAGAAACACCTAAAGATTGAGGTGATATGAACAGGGCTTCATATTTGCAGGGCAAGGAGGAAAGAAGGTTATCATGCATGTGTATGAGTTTACTGTATCTTGTTTTCTTTCTTGTCAACAGCCATCTTCTCCATTCCGCCGTGTAAGGGAAGAAGAGATTGAGCTGGATGCCCGTGTTGCTGATAACTCATTTGAAGCAAAGGTAGGACAAGACAGTGCCCAGAATGGTAATACTTGGCCTCTGCATATACACACCCATGGAGCAGCCTTGGTGTGCTTGTGGGCAGTCTCTTTGGTTGGAGCTGTTTCCACCAGGAGGTGCTGTTGGGAAGTGTGTGAGCACTGGCAGGAGGTACCCGAAGAGTGGTGTTAGCTCCAGTGTTAGTGTACTGGTGTTTGCTGGGTAGGATGAAGTGCAAAGCATTGCCTTACTCTCTTGGGTACTGACCTGAATTTCTTTCCTCTCCCCCTTCATCCCTCACAGAAAGGAGCAGCTGGTGACTGGGGTGAGAAGGCTAATAATATCCTGAAATTCACTAGAGGCAAATCTTTTCGCCATGAGAAGACAAAGAAAAAGCGAGGCAGCTACCGTGGGGGCACTATATCGACCCAAGTCAATTCCGTCAAGTTTGAAAGTGACTGAGAATGTTTCCTTTGGAATTCATAAACCATCTGCTCACCAGAATAGCTTGGATGGGCATGTGGATGTTATGGATGTCAAGCCTGCCTGGAATGCTACCTCCCCATGCCCATTGTGGGGCAGGCAGCTCCAGCATGGGAATGTGGGAGAATGGTTGGATATTTCCCCCTTTTATTTCTGATTCTGGTTTAGGACTAATTTGAAACCATCTGTGGGCTGGTGTTACTGGCACCACTGGGGTGACCTCCAAGACTTAAATTTTCTACAGTCTTATTTTAAAAGGCTGGCAGTGATTTTTTCATTTCAGTTTCCTGCCCATCTAGTAGAAGAAAGAGAAATCCTTCTCCTGTATCTTAGCCTCACACTTGAGCAAGTTTAACTTCAATATCTGTGAAATAGCAAGTACTGTAACTTGCCATTGTCTGTTTGCTGTAAGAAGAACAACTGATTTGAACCCTCTGTCTGGGGCCCCACCTCCACCTGACATTTCAAGTTCACAGTTAGTGTGACAGGGTTTCTCTTTTCTGTTACTTTCTTTTATGGTTTCACCTTACAATAAATTCCTACCTTCCTCTTCCTTTCACTCCTCTTGAGGCCGCTAACCCGAGCACTTGGAGAAGCAGAGTCTAAATACACTTTAGTAGTTGAGTAAATGTATTGCTGTTGGTTTCAAGTTGGGGGCTATGACAGAAATACCAAGGTCTGTAGTGCTGCTGTGGCACTCAGGATAACATTTTCACTGGGAATGTAGTTGGGGAGTGGAGATGTGCAGAAGCTCTTGACTGCATGGAGGTTGTGACCTTTGGCTCGGTGGGAATGTGTGAGGAGGCAGAGGAGATAAAGCCCTCATTTCTACCCAGCTCTGTTTTTCCCGTGTTTTTGTTTCAGAGGTTCTGACTGCATTACTCTTTGTTTTCTCTGAACATAAAACGTGGCAGCTTATGCTTACTCCTAGCAATGTTTTGTGCAGCTTGTTAGGAGTCAAGGTGAATGTATCATTAATGCCTTAAATTTCTTCTCTGGGTTGGATCACTTTCTCTGTGACCTGTTTTCCATCTGTTAAATCCCTCTCAAGAAGTAAAATGCCAGTTTCCCTATAGCACTAAGGCAAGTAAAGCCTGGTGCTATAAGGTTTGGAGTGTTATCTACAAGCACGTGTTTGGTAGGGGGAGCCTCAAAAAAGTTAACTTGCAGCCTAAATTGAGATGTCATGCTCACTTGAGATAATATAATGGCTTGGTGCTGTTGAGAGGAAGGCTTGCTTTCCATCCAGTTGTGTCATTGCTTCCTTTCTGGTGCAACTTATATCCCTTAGAAAGCTGTTCCCCCAACTACTCTTTTCCCCCCAGCAGTAGCCCAAGTTTGGGAAACAGGGCAGTGAGCTATGGGAACTGCTGTCCTCATCTCATGAAAACTGCCAGCCACAGAGGTTACGCCGGGCCCAATTTCCATGTTTCCATTCTCTTTCTGAAGAGTGACAGTGGCAAGAGCCCTGTTCTTGCAGGAAGCTGCATTTGTGTGCAAAGCAATGTCACCTAATTGAGCATTGATTGAGACTTGATGAGCCACCCCCATATACATGAGCTGCAACATATTCCAGTAAGCATTTTTCAGGACATCCTCCCCTGGCTTGCACAATCACTCTGCTACCTGGGTTCTAGGCTACAGTGCAGCGGGGCCTTGGAGACCACTGTTAAAAGGATTTAAATGTTAAGAGGCCAAAGGAAGATGGGAAGGGAGTATTTTCTGCCTGGAGATTTGAACATCATCTTGCTTGTGACTTGTTTCCTCTCTTTCTTCTGTTTATTGGGATCTTGTATTTGGAAGTTTCAAACTTTTAAAAAATTTGGGGGGGTATTTTAAGTGAGAATTTTAATGTATCGGAGAATAAAGATTGCTGCCTTTGTAATCTGAGTGGATCTGGTGGTTAAAGGTGTGGAATAGCAGGTGGGAAAAAGGAAGGTATCAGTGCTGGGGGTTGCACTGTCTCTACATTTGCCTGCAGCCACTTCTAGCCTTAGTTCTATTCTCATGTGCGTGTAACAGGCCTTGAGAAGTGAAAGGTGGCCTGTGCAGCTGGCCGTCAAGTGACGGCAAGAAATTTGGATAAAACACTAGAAGAATATTTGCTAATACCAACACAAACAGGCTCCTCGAATGCCTTCCCACTAGAATATCTGGTTATATCTCTTCTCAATATTGCTACCAAATCAGCTGTATGGCAGCTGGCAACATAATGTAAGTAGCACCAGCCTATAGGAATAAGAAACAATAGGCATACTTGAAAAGCTCTGTATATACCTGGTTAATAGTAATAAGTAGGGCCTGTAATACATGTTGTAATGTGTCTTTTACCCCTTGTGCTACACCTTTATGGAAAGGCTGGAATGAATCGCCCCACACAGTGGGCTGTCAGTTGCTCTGTAGCCAATTGCCATAGCCTTCCACCTTGAATGGAGTGTTGTAATGGGAAGTTACCATGGGATGGTTGGACTCGATACTCTTAAAGGTCTTTTCCAACCATAACGATTCTGTGTGATTCTGTAACTTAGCCCTGGGTGAAGTTAAACACTGAAGTTTAGTTCCAGCACCAAATACAAAGAATATCATTAGCCTATCTGGAGAGCTGTACCTGGCTGAACAAGTGCAGCAGGTGCTGGGAGATGGAAATGCTTTGTGAGACACTCAAACCTGTGTGCTCTTCTGTCTACTTGACGCTCCTCAGGGACAATTCCCTTCACAAGCTTTTGCAGATGCTGGGCAGGCTTAACCTACATCCGTGCTCTCTGCTGCTGTCCTGCTGTAAAGGAAATGCCTCGTGGAGCACTTAGGTCTAGTTTCCCTGTGCATCCCTGGTGCAGTTTCACCTGGGGTTAATGCAGGAACTGGATTATCAGGATATCCCTCTCTGCTGTGTGCTGTACCTGTACTGGTGCCCTGAAACACTGTCCCCACTCCCCTATGTGCCATCCTTTTCCCTTTTGTTACCTTGACGACTGCGTGTGCAGCCCCTTGTCCCTCTCCTGTCGCAGAGTCCTCAGAGGAGGCCCTGAGTGAGCAGCACTGGTCCCTGGAGAGGTGCAGACACGTTGGCCTGGCAGGAGACGCAAGCAGGAGATGCCCGGCTCTGCCCGCCGGAGCGACGGAGGCTGCTCTCCGTGCCTGTCGACTCTCCCGTCCTGTGTGCGTGGGGCCGAGTGCTTGGGTTGGCCCGGCCGGGCGGGGCGGCCCGTGGGTGCGGCCTGTTGGTCGGGGCTGCGCCGCCCGGCCGCGCCCGCCGCCGGCCGCCCTGAAAGGGGAAGGCGGGCGGGCGGCGGCTGCTCTGCTCCCACCGCTGCCACAAGGGCGGCACTCCCAGCCGGCGAGGCTCGCTGCAGGTGGGTGCCGGCACCGCTGCCGACGGCGCGGGCGCGGCGGAGGGGTCCGGGTCGGGCGGTCTGAGAGTAGCCGGCACGGGCGCAGCTGTGGCCGGTGCTCTGCACCCCCATCCCGCCGGGGTGGCTCTCGGTCCTGCGGTGGCGACGCCGCATCCCTGTCGGGGCGGCCGCTGCCGGGGAGAGCACGGCCGAGGGCTGCGGCACCTGCTCCGCCACCGGCCGCCCTGCCCGGCTACCGTGTGAGGCAGAGGGGGAGAAGAAGGAGGAGGGTCTTCCTGCTTCGGGTGCTGGAGACGGCAGAGCGGCCGGTGCACTGCGCAGGCAGGTCGGTTCGGTGTGAGCTGCGGTGCGGGCGATGGCAGCAGCCGTGGCGCTGCGCGGCTGCCAGTCGCCCTCCGGTTGAACGCTGAAGGGCGGGATTGGACTTTCTGAGCTAATGGCAGAGGCACCTGAATGCTTCTCTGCGGCTGGGAGGGAGGCAAACGGTTTGTGCGCCCAGATGCCAGCTTGACCTGGGCTCCGCCAGGATGCGTGTGAACAGCCTGGGTAGCTTCATTAGGGCTACTGAAGGGCACGAGTTAAGCATCTGCTTAACTGTGCAGGATCAGAGCCTTGGCACCTCAACAAATGTTCAAAACGCTTTTGTGTAACTTGAGTGTTTTATCTTCCTCTAGATTAGATCTCAGGAGTCTCTTCCCTCTCCTGTTCTACCTCCTCTTCCTGTGCATTCCTGCTCAACCTTTGTTTATGGCAGCTAAGCCAAGTCTCTTTCTCCAGTGTTCTCAGAGCCAAGGGGCTGTTTGGTTTGGGTTTTTTGTGTTTTTTTTTTTTTTTTTTTTTGCGGGGGCGTCAATTGTTTTATTGAAGATAGGACTCCTCTCTAGCTTCTGTAATTCTGTCACATGTGATCAGACTTGTCTGTCAGGACTTTATCAATCCCCAGTGCTTCCTACACAAGATTTCACAACCTTCTGGGTGTTTAATGGCCTTTTTTTTTTTTTTTTTTTTAAGTGGAGCTTCTTTGCAGAAAGAAGCCGAATTGATAGGGCAGTAAATGGAAGACTCTTTTCCTCCCTACTCCTCTTAATCGCTTCTCTAAAGTTTGTTGCACTTCTATCTCTGCAGTCTCAAGAACTTCTTCCCTTTGACTGTTGTACAGACATAACCCCTTGTTAAGACCAAAATGTGCACTGAATACCTGTGGTATGCTCTTGCTTCAAGGTTTTGTGGCTCACATGAATATTTGGAAATGGCCCCAAACCTTTCTGTCTCTTGCATCCAGGGACTACAAATAATGTTCTTAAGTGCTGCCATGCTGCAGACCTGAGAACACCCAAGGACCACAGCCTCACACCAGCAGCCTCTGTCTTGCAACTATGTTGCGAGGGAGGGGAAGAGGCTATCCAGATGGACTTGATGTTGCAGAGCACTATGGTGTCACAAACCATCTCTGTACTTCCCAGAAGGCAAGGAGGAAGCCTACGGATATAGAGTGGCGGGAATCACACTTACCATGTAGACAGATTTAATGTATGATGAGAGGCCAGGTGGGGAAATGGGTGGTGTATGATACCACTCCCCCGATCAGGTTCTTGAAGATGTGTGTACTTTCAAATGCGCTGACCAGCTGAGATACAGATATTTATTTATTTTCTCAGTTGTTGTGGACCACTATTTTCTTTAGCACCATAGTTTCCTGGTTGTGACCTGTAGACTGCCAAGCTCCTGTTGTCCCACAGAATGCTACCTTGCCTGTAGAGCTTATTCCACAAAACTCCAATGACCCTGGAAGGATGTTGAAGATGGTCCAAGGTCCCAAAAGTTTGTAACTGATTGGGAACTACATCAATCTTTGTCCAAAATGGATGAGGATGAGCAGAGAGCACTTCTGATACTGTTACGCAGAAGCAGTAGCACCGAGTAATGCAAAGCATCAATTATTCTGATGTTGACCTGGTCACTGCTCTGGTTGTTCCCTTTGGAACTTCTGGGGATCTGGGCTTTCTCCATTCTCTCTGTTTCTTGTGGGCCATGAAGATGTCGATAGAAATATGCTAGAAAGGCCCGCTGTTTAGAGCACACCATCTGTGCACTGTTCACTTTGTGTGTGAACAGTATTTTAAAACACTCAGGCTGGCTTGGGGAGGCTTACATTTGAAGGGGAGGTGCTTATATTCTCATTGTTTTCTATACTAAAATACTAATGCTAGTATTGGAATACTGTACTACTCATATTAGTATACTACACTACTAATATTGTAGTGTTACTTACCCAGGTGACTCTGGTGAAGCAGGAGTCTGTGATGATCCCAAATCAGAGCACAGAAGTCCACCAGGTGCTGTGTTGGATGTGATTGATGGTTAGACTTCCCCGCTTCAACTTCATTTGCTTTATTAAGTTTACTTTGTACAGCACTGTATCTTTTAGGTTTTTACTCAAGATTCCCCTGAGTAGCTCTTGCTTGTAGTGCAACATCTTTCTGCAGTGGCAGAATTGCACTTAGAGCTGTGTACCTGCCTGCTTGCGAGGAGTTTTTGCTTCTGTAAATTAGGCACAACTGGGTTGGCTGTCATCAGCTTGATGATAGCAGATGGTCCTGTTTTTTCTGGGTTATATCCAACAGATGAGGCAAACATTGGTTTCTTATTCCAGGAAGAGTTTTAAGCATCCAAGTGAAGATGCCTCTTCCTTTTGGCTTCAAATGAATTGTGCTACTTTAACTCTTGAGAAGTTGATGTTGAAAGTATTTATTCTTTCTGTGCGTAAGAGCTGAAGAAAGACTAGGATGCAGGAGGGAAAATAATTCAGCCCTATGGAGAGGGGCTTCCCAGTCCTAGGCAGGAACTGGGTAGTACAAGATACTGGAGGATCCAGAGAGATATAAGCAGCAGGGTCCTTTCTCTGGAGCCTGTTCACTGCCCTTCCTTTGTGGGCTTCCCTGCAAAGGCTGCTTCCTGTTAGAGGTTTTACTACTTCAACCTAATAAAAGGCACCCAAATTAAAGAAACACTTATCTTTAGAGCTGTCAGTTACTTCACTTAAATGTAATTTTCCATTGGTATCAAAGTCATACCCTGTCAAACATGTCAAGTTGGGCAAAATCAAAAGGCAAATTTCAGCCCAGTAAGAGGTTTCTCATGGAGGGTTTAGGGCTGTTTTCTCTCTGCTCCTTTTCTGCTGCCTCCCATTTCAATTTGGATAGGTTGCTGTGGCTTTGAAAGCAAACTGGAGCAGCTGAGGGTGGCCAGGTGTGCAGGGCAGTGGGCTGCTGCTGCCTGCAGTGGCAGGTAGTGCCCACCACTTCTGCAGCAGGATCTGGTCCTGGCTCTTACGGAGGGGCTGGGTCTGCCCTGCCCTGCCCTGAGTGCTGTGGCAGTGAAACTTAAACCCTTTGTGGTACAGGCTTCTTTAATAGTTTTTCTTGAACCCTGACTTCTGACTCTTAGTGTTAGAGGGATTGTCCTGTGTAAATCAGCCAGTTGGCATGGCTTTACTGAGTGCTTGTCATGAAAACAGGGAAGGGGCTGTTCTCTCTTTACAAGCCTTCTCCTTGCAATGACAGTGTTATTTCTTCCAATATTTATCTGATTTAGCCCCAGTCCAGGACCTCCAAACCACAAACAAGGAGGCGGTTCTGTCTGCTCTGCTCTCGGATCTACTGTGGGGTCTGTCATAAAACTTCACACCTCTGCTGACATCCAGGCTGTGAATTCAGCTCCCCACAGATTTGCATTCCCATACCCAACTGTTTGGAGGTTTCTGCTGAAGACCACCTGCCTACAGCCCCAACAGTGGGTGCAGGCAGCTGAGTTCCTGTAGCCAGAAGGCTGGGCTACACCCAGTGCTGCACTGGCTACAGCACCTGTCCTCACTGGAGGATCCTGCTGCAAAGCTCATGGGGGCAGCTTTGTTTTACAACGATGGTAAGAAGTGGGGAGTTAAGCAAGTGAATCTCGAGCCCTCCCTCATCTAGGCCACTCAGCCCTTGTGTGCATAAAGTCTAGTTCTTCTTTCCTCTTTGCTATTGACCTGAGATCCTAGCAGTGACTAGTTGCTGAACAAAGGATAGAGAGCAGAGTACTATCCTCTGAGCTGGTAGTTACACCTTCTTTATATCCCAGGAGCACTAAAAAGCAGGGATGTACCTGGTTGGAACCCTGCCTGATGTATCCAGCACAGATTTAGGGATGGAGCTGCAGCCAGAGTACCTCTCTGTGCATGGACAGAGCAGAGATTAGCTCTGGTGGTATTGAGTTAGGGTAGTAAAAAAGGTCTCTTCACATAGCCTGGCATCATCTCACTACTTCAGAAGATTTACAGCCACCCTTGTTGCCTGGGCAGGGAGAATGGATTCCTGAGCCAGCACCTTTAGGGTTTGCTCCTCGTGTAGGAAGGGATGAAGTAGCCAAGAGAAGTTTGCAACTCTCCTGTGTCAGCATCTGCCCCTGGCCTTTGGGCTGAGATTGACAGCTTACTTGTCATTTGGATTTTGGTAGCCCGCTGAGGGTCTCGGCAGCATTTGGCACACAGTTCCGTGGCAGGACCCGGTCCTTGCTGAAGATGAGTAACAATTTTTTTTTTTTAATAACTACTTCTTTTACCTACACTGTTTCTTCACCTTTTGTTTGTGGCCCCATGAGAAAACGCTCTACCCCACACATAAAACACTCTTCTCAGAGTGCTCTTCTCAGCATACTTCTGCATGTGTATGACCCACCAGGTTCCCCAGGGCAAATCTATTCCTGTCATGGAGTATGTCCTGAGCTCCCTGCTGTCCTGGAGAAGGTCAGCAGTATGGGGTTGCCATCCCTTCCTCTCTCCCCTGGAAGCTGCACATGCTCTGGATCTGCTGCACAATGTCACATCCAAATACTTTATCTTCTCTGGTGTTGAGCAGGATAAATTCCCCTTGGGCCTCTCAAGTAAGCTGAGAACTAGACTAGCTTTGCAGGCTGTAGCTCCATGATGGCCAGTGCTGCTGGCTTGGGCCAGCCTGTTCCCACTGTCAGGGAGGCAGGATGCTGGGCAGATCCCTACTTTCCTCACAGGGCTTCTGCTCTCTTCTCTCCAGCCCACCACCTTTGTATCCATCCTCCCGGAGCTCTTGCTTTGTGGGTCCAGTCAACCCCTTGGTATCTGCTCGCATTCCTCATGTTTCTCATCACTCCTGCAGGCCCAGCCACCTAGTTGGCCCTGGGTGGGAAGGATGGGAGTCCAAGCACTACTAGGAGTTGCCTTTGAAACAGGGGAGAGTCTCAGACAGTGCTATGTCTGGCCAGAGATATCTAGCTGCCGAGGGGAATCTGAAGATTGCATTTAGCGGGATCTTATCCATGACTTTCTTTCCTGCTTCTTAATTGATCCAAGTAATAGTGGAGAGGCTGGCAGAAAATCTTGCACCAAATTCTTCTCTTACCACATCCCTGCAGCCCTCCTGGAGCTTAGCATGTAACTTCTTCCCCCTTGCCAGCATGTTTGAACTGGGTGGTCAGGACACCGCTCTGCTTCTGACTATTCCCAAATAATTATCACATAATTCTTCTCCAAAAATAATGTAAGGTGTGGGTGAGGCACATTCACTTCCAGTGATGTAGCAACATCCCTTACACAACAGAAATCTTGGGTGTTTCACCAAACTGGGAATGGGATGATGGCTGTAAGAGTGTGACTAAAGGGGCGTCCGTGTGCCGCGGGTGTTGCACATTATCTCTGGGGCTGCTTTCTGGGTTTGCATCAGTATCCTGCTGCCTGCTTTCCCTTCCCAGCCCTTTCTCTGGGGCCTTCTCATCCTCCCACGGTTGATCCATAGCAAAGCAGCTCTCTGTCCAGACCCCTGCTGTGCTCTCTAAAATTGCAGCTCCTCTTGGAGGGTCCTGCTGTGACCTGTGCTCACTCCTGTCCCATCCATGCTGATCAAGGTGGCTTGCCAGCCTTGTGCGGGCCAAAGCTGGAGCATGCCTCTCAGCATTCCCACTGGGCACTGGAGGCCTGCCAGTGAGCTCGCACAGACTTCAAGGGCTCAGAAGGAACCGGCCATTCTGGCTGGGCAGAAATAGAAATGAAATCCAGCTGCACTGGTTCTGTAACTGAAACTGGGGATTGAGCAGTGAGTGTCTCTGCTGGTGCTGTGACCGAGCAGAGCTCCTCTAGCCTCTCTCACTCCCTCTCTGCAGGTCAGTCTGCTAGTTTTTGTGCCTTAAGAGCACAGAGAAGAGGTTTTGAATTTCTGCAGCTCTCCCCAGATACACTCTGATGTTTGACTTTTTTTTGTTTGTTTTTCTTTATTGTTTTGTTGTTGTTTTGGGCTTTTTTGTTTGGTTGGTTTTTTTCCTAGTGATGAACTCCAGACTGCTCAACTCCCAGCTCGTGAGCTTTCGGCTTGCAGCTACAATTCCATTTGTTAATTGCCCAAGTACATGACAGCATTTCATACTATATTAATCTCATGTTTCTCTCCTTGCAGCAATGAAGATGATGATGAAGGTGCTGCTGTGTCCTACTGCTCTTCTCTTCCTAGTGGCTACATTCAGCCTGGAGCCATCTCACTGTGCCAAGGTGCTGATCATGCCCACCATAGTCTTCGACAGCCACTTGAGAGTCTTCATGCGTGTGGCAGAGGCACTGACTGACCAGGGTCATGACGCCGTGCTACTTCTTCATGAGGGTCGGGATGTGGAAACCTACCTGCCCCGCTTTCGCGTGCAGAGGTACTGGGGTATCTTCAGCACAGAGAGTGCAGATGCCTGGGTGCAGGAGAAGATTAAGCGTGTCTTCCAAGGGAAGATGACCTCTCTGGAGATGTTTTCCTTTTTGGAGAAGTACCTGGAAAACTGTGACCTAGTGCTGGGAAACTCTTCTCTACTGCAGAAACTCCAACATGAGCACTTTGACCTGCTGTTGGTGGACCCCAATGAGATGTGTGGCTTTATTCTGGCCCACATTCTTCATATCAAATATGCTGTGATCTCCACTGGTTTCTGGTTCCCAGCAGAGATTGGTGCTACTTCTCCCATTTCCTATGTCCCCGAGTTCAACTCTCTGATGACAGACAGGATGGGCTTCTTTGGTAGGACTTGGAATCTCCTAGTCTACATGATCACTCGTGTAGCTACAAGGCTGATCATCCTGCCCAAGTTTGAATGTCTCATGGAGAAGCATAGGGTAGAGCCTAAGACATCCATGTTGGACCTTGTTCATGGAACTAGTCTTTTCTTTCTCTGTAACGATGTGGTGCTGGACTTTCCACGTCCTACGCTTCCCCATGTAATTTTCACAGGGGGGATCCTTGCTGAGCCTGCAAAGCCCCTTCCAGTGGTAAGTGTGGGAAAGCTTTGAGCACAAAAACCTTGCACAAAAACCTTGGGAGCTATGCAGTGCAAATCTTTTTCTGAATAACCTTGTAAAATCTCTGAAGACCTAAGAGTCTGGAAAGCTGCTGTGTTTTGGTGCTTGGGTGCAGCAGGGAGACAGGGAACACTGAGGACTGTGGGAGGATGTAGAATTAAATTGTCCACCCTGCAATGGGATTTGGCTTCACTGTTCGTGTAAAATGGTGTGTGGAAGTCCTAAATAGGCAGTGTTATCCCTGAGACTTGATCATGAGTAGTTTGTTTGCTCCTCTACTTGCAGAAATGGGAAGAACGTTAGTCTTCTTTGCTGTATCACTCATTTATGTGAGAATTTCTTCCTTAATCCCATTTCTCATAGGGCATTTCTGCTGTCCAGCCTTAAGAACCCACAGGAACACCTGTGCTTGTTTCCTCACCAAATCCATTGTGGAATCCCAAAGTATATGAAACTGAGTGTATCATCCCCTTTTTCTCATGGTCTGGCCCTGAGGCAAAACTTCCCAGGTACCCCAGAAGCTTTCTCTGGCCTGTACCTCACTATCCCCAGTAAAAATTCAGACAATATTGGAACAGAGCAGGACCTGTCTGCCATCCCTCCTATTGCCTTGCCACTTTTACAAGCACTGGGGAGAAATAAACCTGGAAAATGACACCGGAGTGGTCAGGTTGTCCTGGTGTCCTGACCAAGGGACTGAAATGGAGATAAGATTCAGGTTTCAAATGATTAGAGGCCTGTCAAGATCTCTGATGGCAGCTTTAATCAAGACTGGAGGTGCCCATCTTTTTCCAGTTACAATGAAAAAGGTCATGTGCTTTAGAACACCAGTTCTCTGGATATGTATGGCTGCACATCACCCTTTCCCATGTGGCACAGCATGCAGATAATGCAACACACAGAGTGCTCCAAAGCTGTGTCAGAGAGCGGCTGCCTCCCAGCTCTTGCAAAACACTGGCTTGGTCCAATCTGGCTGAGTACGTGCCTGCCTCGTAAAGAAGGGAGTTGTTTGCTGGGGCATTACTCATGTGCTTCGTGGCTTCCAGAACAGATCCCAGGGTGCCTAAGGGAAGAATGATTGAGATAAGTCCAGAGCCCTGCAACAGGCGGTGCCTGTCAGGATAGCAGGTGGGCATGTCTGTGTCCAGGTTACTGGATGCCAGCAGAAGAGAAGGCCTCTGCAAGTCTAGATGTAGCTTAAGGAATCTTCCCATCTGAACTGGAGCAGAGTTATGTAACCAAGATGTTTATTTCCTCATAGTTAAATGCCATGGTTGTGAGTTCCTCTAATTAGGACTCGGGGAAATATAGATGTGTATTTGAGAGACGGTGAAAACTTCTGGTGTCAACCATGCTTCCATAGCAACTTAATGCTGTTTCTGAAAGTCAAATGTTAATGCCC
Source organism: Megaceryle torquata (assembly GCA_024611175.1). NCBI lineage: Eukaryota > Metazoa > Chordata > Aves > Coraciiformes > Cerylidae > Megaceryle > Megaceryle torquata. The sequence continues at coordinate 22,092 of JANIJG010012448.1, forward strand.
AGTTATAACAGTTAATGTAATAATCTCTTTTATGAGTCATTGTACTTTTATTTAGAAAAGCAAAAGTAGTGTTTTCTCTTCTTTAGCAGTTTTAGTGGCTCTATTGTTCAAAAAATGTGAAACTCAAGAAAATGGAGAAACCAAAATCCCTTAGTTGAAAACTTTCTGATTCTTGGGTTGCTTTAGGGCTTTTAAGCATTTCTGCAAAGATAGGTTTGAGTCCTTGAAGCATACAACAAAGAACAAATATCCCCAGAGAATAACACTTAAATCTGCTTTGTAACTCTTCTGTACTGTGATCCTTCAACCTGTAGACTGCTATTGATAAGATATTCTGAAATAATAATCCTATTTTTTTCCTTTAATAACAGGCAGAACTATTTTTTTTTCCCCTTCATGTTCTTCTATGGTGTTTATTTCAAAGTTTTCATAGTCAAAGACAGATTTCATGAAACTTCCCTAAAATGCTTCTGACTCTGATACATGGGAAACTTGAAGCAGGACAGAATTCATAATGAGAAGTAGACTCTGCCCTGACTGGCACAAAAGGGACTAGTCTGTCTTTGGTCCGCAGCAGCCGTGGTGGATGATTTCTTATTCCAGCAACCTTCTGGCCCTGGGTGAAAAAACTATGGATTCTGTCCTAGACACACACCTGTTTATGTAGCATTACAGGTAGCCTCTAAATGAAGGTCAAACAACCGTGCTTTTTGCTGGAGCTGCCTCTCTGCCTAGTGCCCAAAAACTCAACTGCTACCTGCAAATATAGCTATCAAGGATGTGTAGAAGTCCCCTGACAGGATGGCAAAACCTTCTGCCACTTCCAGGAGCCTTCAACACTGGAGAACTCTTGTTTGTGGGGAATTGCTGGTGAGATGTTCCTGATGCTGCTTGCATAATGTTTCATCTGTTAGATCAGATACAGCTAGAGACCTTGACAGGCCTCCTGCCTTAGTGGTGATGGAAAATAGCTTTCCTCTTTTTATTCTGATTTCCTTTTCTGCTCTAACCGTTCCCATACAGGCCTTATGTTCGCAGAGCCCTCCTTGACAAAGAGTAATTGCATTATCTCCAAAGCAGGAGGTAACACTACGAAATACAAGTGTTGGACACCTCCCTGCAAGCTCTCAAGCCCAGCAGGTGCTCAAGTAATTTCTGCCTGAGTGGGTGAAGAAATCACAGTGGTTTTAGTGTTCATTGCCTGGTGAAAACCATATATCTTTGCACTCCAAGTGGATTATGTTTCATCCTCTCTGTAGACACCTTTCTGCTGTCAGAGGCAAAGGTGGGAAGGGTCTTTCTCCAACAAGACTTCAAGGTAGCAGTGTGTTTTGCCCACAGGGTCTGCGTCTCTGGGTGGAAGCAGCAGATGCAGGTGTTGTTGTTGTCTCCTTTGGCATTGGGATCCGAGCTCTTCCAAGCGATTTGGTGGAGAAGATGGCTGGTGCATTTGCTCGTCTCCCGCAGAGGGTGGTGTGGAGGTGAGGAGGGAATGGGATTCCTTTTAACTCGATTTGGATGAAAATCAGCATTGAGGGCGATTCATCTCAATATAAAGAATTTGCTTTCTGTCTTCTGATCTGATTGAATTTATAATTGTTCTCTGTGTGTTTCCTTTCCCTTCCCCACCCCCCTCCTTTATCTCCTCCCACAGATACTTTGGGCAGAAGCCAAGAAACCTGGGTGAGAATACACTGATGATGGGGTGGCTGCCCCAGAACGACCTGCTAGGTAGGGCTGGGCTCTATGTGTGTGTGTGTGCATTTCACTGGCAATATCCCTAGAGTTTAGCCCAAACCACAGCAAAGGCATACAAGGACAACAGCTCCTTGGGTTTAAGTCTGTCACTTCTTGTGAGTCTGATCCTTACAAAACATGGTCCTCACCTAACAGCATCTTGAAGCTGTATCTTGGCTCCTATCTGCCTCCTCCTCCAGGCACTACTTGGCATGTTTTGTGTTGCTAAAAGCCAGACATGTTCCCAAAGGGTAATATCCTTTCCCCTCAGCATGCCTGGTTTTCCCTAAAAATACAGCAATGCTGTGTGTTGGGGAAGGCACCAGTAGCCCTGTTTCAGTATGGAAGATGCTGATCTGCTGCCATTTCTTTGCCTGCAGGCCATCCCAACGTGAAAGCCTTTGTCAGCCACTGCGGGATGAATGGTGTATTTGAGGCAATTTATCACGGCGTGCCAGTAGTGGGATTGCCTTTCTATGGTGACCAGTTTGACATCATGACCAGAGTGCAGGCGAAGGGCATGGGTATCCTCATGGACTGGACCAGAGTAAAAGAAGAGGAACTTTACCAAGCTGTCGTCACTGTTATCTCTGACCCCAGGTGAGGTATCCAGAAGCATTGAGCTCTTGGGGCAGACTGTATGTAGGGACCAGTGTGTCTTTGCATTGACCCCTACACACAGTCCGAGGTCATTCTGGACCAAGAAAAGTTGCAAGCGTTGCTCAGCTGACCAGGCATATTAGTGACTTGATATCCTGAGATGTGGTCCAGGAGGAGCTCCTCCAGCATTTACTGTTAGAGAGCGTGATCTAATCCTGTTTGACTCTGGCAGTAATTTTCTCAGAAAGCTTTGTGAGATGCTGAGGCACTAACCTTTTTTCCTTTGAACGCCAGCCTGTCATCAGAAAAGTGGGGTCACAACTTCACCTTGGGATCTCTCTGGTCTTGTCCAAACAGCTTTCTGTAGAAAGAGTTAATGCAGAGAGTGAACTGCAGGTACTACTCCATCTGTTCCTTCTGACAACCAGATACTTTTCCCTTTCCTAGGTCTGCTGTGGCACAGTGACACTGGGCTCCCACTTGCTAATGGGACACATGCAAGTGCTAGGGTTTGGAATGCTGTCCGAGAGCTTGATTTTATTTACATATATTTTTTTAAACTTATTAGGAGCTCTCAACTACTGACCTCAGTGTAAGTTGTTAAGGTGTTGCAAGTGTTGCAACTCAGTACCTTGAAGGATTTGGCCAGTCATCAAGCGTGCAATTGTTGCTTGATGCTGGGTGAGGTCTTTGAGTGCAACACTCCTCAGAAAGCAACAATCCATGTGAACCCACTGGGCAGGTGGGAGCTGAACTGCCAGTGTTGTAAAACAAACAAACAAACCAAAACAAACTGTAAAGTGAAACAAAACGGAAAGTAAAATAACGCTCTGACTTGTGCTGCCATGGCTAATGATTGCCATCAGCATGGCTTTCAGAGGCATATATGAAGAGAATTGTGGAAGAAATTTGCCATTCTTCCAAGGTATCATTTGGGACTTGAAAACACCTCTGGACACCTCAGACCACTTCTCAGCTATGATGCTCCTGTCAGAAGAATAACTTCTTGTTATTCTCATCTTCTCCCCTTGCAGTTATAGAAAAGCAGCCAAGCTCATCTCAGCTCTGCACCTGGACAGACCAATGCATGCTCTCAATAGGACAGTGTATTGGCTGGAATACATCCTTCGTCACAACGGGGCGCCGTATCTTCGTCCTGCTGTCTATGACCTCTCCTTATATGAGTACTTCTGCCTGGACATCTTGGCTCTTCTCTTATTGTGTCTTGCTGGTATTGGATTCATCCTCTATAAGTCTTTGGTGTGGTGCAGAAGGAAGGGGGCCAGCCCTGTGTATCAGAATGGCAGCTGCATGAAAGGCCACTTCACACAAGAGAAGAAATCGCAGTAGTGGCCCCACATGTTCCAGGGCACATCCTGTCACTGTGAAACGAACTGCTGTCATGCCAAGAAATGTATGGCACGCAGGCACGGAGAGAGGTGAAAGATCAGCAGGCCTGGATGAGGAGAGAGTGTAGAGGGAGGGGTATTGCAAAGGCCTGTGTGCACACCTCTGTGTACAGCACCTGTGGGTGGGGGCGCGGATTCAGGTGTGGGTGGAAGCACTTGGCCAGGACGCTGGGAATGGGGCATGGGTAGGTAGACTTCCAGGGAGAAGTGCAAGTTGTTCCCTTTGTATTGCACATTGGTTTAGATGCTGGTGTTGCTCTTCTGGCTTTTTTGATCTTCCCTGGAGGCTCTGGAGGTAGGAATAGCATTTCATGTGTGGCAGACACCATTTCTCCTCTGCCTTGTTACCAACAAAAGCCCTGGGAGTCAGGATTCCTTTCTGTGCAGGTGAAGACCTGAAGCAGAGCTGAGGACAGGGAATGACACCAAAAGTATCATCTACAAGAGAATGAAACTGATCTGTTTTAAGTTCTGTGGGTAAATATTTTTCTTCCTGCTTTGACCAAACCTCTGCAATCCTGTTTGTGTTTGAGCTAAATTATTATTTTTTAAAATAAAGTTATATTCTTTCCCCTCTGTGGCAGTTCTCCAGTCTTGGTTTAATGTGAACCTGTGACCCTTGTAACAGGATGGTCAAGCAAGACTGAAGTACTTTTTCCTTCTTACTGCTGCTATGCTAACCACATACTTCTGGATCCCTACAAGCCTCTGTCAGCAATTCCTTTTGATCTTTCCACAGGGTTTCAGGCAGTGCCTTCCCTCCTCTGCCAGCATGTGACACCCACTCATGCCCATGGAATCTCCACACCTGTGATAAAAGAAGCATTTGGAACAGATGCAAGTGCCAGGGCCATAGGAAGAGCAGCCAGTCATAGGCAATGGGCCATGCAGCACATTTATAGAAGCAACAACCTTTGCTCTTTCCAAAGAAAACAGAAACACTTGCTCATTTCGATGTGACCAGGCATAATGTTGCCCCATGCAGGGACGTGGTATAGAGCAATACCTGTGTGTTTCTACTCACACGGGCTCTAAGGCAAACCCACGCTTGCGTGCACTTGCACAATCCCCTTGCAGCATTGGCTGATGGTCCACCTGGCAGTGCCTGAGGGTCAAGGGCTCTGCTCTATGCTCTCAGATGGGGCCATCACAGGGTTGGTAGAAGCTGGAGAGTAATCTCATTGCTACAGCTGCCCTCACTGGTATTTCCAGGCTTTGCTATTGCATGTGTTTCTCTTTTGAGATGAAAGGTGCATTGCCACATACAACCTAGTGAACAGCAGTTTGGCTGGGCTCCTGAGATGCTCTGGGTTGGGATGGTGCCCAGCTCTGACTTGGTGACTCCTTGAGGCTGGGCAGTGCTGTCATCCTTCCCCAACCCTCAATTCGCAGAGGGGCTGGAATGAAGGAGACTTTGGATGAGAATCCCTCTTGCCATCAAGGACAGATGAGAAGAGCCCATAGACCCCAGCTGGGGCCTGTAACTATCCTACGGCAGAAGCTGCCTTTCCTGAAGTTTCTTGCTACCTCCTGGGATGCCCAAGCCTGACCATGCTCCTCTTTACTGAGAGAATTTCTTTACTGAATGGGTTCCAGGCACTGGAGCAGCTTGTCCAGGAAAGTGGTTGAGATATACCTGGAGATACTTAAGAGTCATGTAGACATAGTGCTGAGGAATATGGTTTAGTAGAGGTCTTGTCAGTGTTAGGTTAATGATTGGGATCTTAAAGATCTTTTCCAATCTAGGACATTTTTTGATTCTGTGATCAGTGATGAGCATGGCAACCCATTGGTCTTGCTCTGTAGCAGCCCTGTGTAGCTTCATGCCCTCTGAGCTGAGGTTGTGGAGTTCATTACCCACAGTGGGGGGAGACCAGATCAAGGTAAGCTACTAACAGGTAGTAGGGGAACAGCAGGGACTGTAGATATGTAGTAGAAACTCCATGTACCTGGTTCCTTTCTGCTTGTGACTTGAAATTTAAAGGTCGATGGGGGGCGTTGTGGGGGGGTTTTTTTGGTAGGGGAAAATAAATATACTGCCACAAGTTTTGCAGCATGCCTACCCAGTGCCAGTTGCACTATGGTGGCTTTGTTGTCATCTCCTAGCAGATAAGTGTGGGAAGGGGGTGGAGGTGGGGCATTTTTCTCAGTTCTTTGTCATCTCTGGGGTGGAAGAAGGAGATCATTACTGCTGCCTACATGACAGTTTGGATATTTAGATTAGGCTGAATATAGCAAGCAACATGGGAAGCTTGTGGTTTGGTGACAGCGTTGAATTGCCGTAAACTTAAAAGAAAAAGAGTGAGGGGACAAAGGCATCATGTTTTCAAACTGATGCTCCAGCAGAGTGACTTGTGTCCATCCTCCACAGCCCAAACATGTGGCTAAACACGGTGGAGATGTGGGACTGCTTAATTTTGGCCATGTCCCACAGCAGTAATCTCTGGTCTTGGAGTAGCCTCTGGAGAGGGTACCAGCATCAACCTAGCCAAGAAAAATCCTCCAGGCCAGACGTGGATCACCAGTGCTGGCACTACAGAGGAAACAGGGGCATCATGGCCTGATGGAGCCAGGGATGTCCTTGCAAGTAAAACGGCAGAGAGAAATGTTTGAGACCTAAAGAGCCTGTGAGAGATTATAAAAATGTCTCTTCTCGCTTTCTGAGGACACCGCCTTCTTGATGTTCAGAGTTTCAGAAAGAAGTTCAAGCCAGCACAAAATGCAGCATTAGCATGTTGTTTCCTCTCAGGTATGTCCTTAATTCCTTGAGCTTTTCATGACTTCTTTCACTTTCAAAGATATAGCAGGGTTAGGAGGCATGTCTATCTAGAGACTCAAAATATATGTAGTGGATTAAAAAATTATTCAACACCTTGGTGAGAACTTCTTCTAATGGAGTAAAGCACAAACCTGCCCAAGGATCCTATCAGTAAGTAGACACTCAAAAAGAAACCCTGAAGTGAAAAGAGCATTGACCAAACAAAAGCTGTGTATGGTGTTAGAAACTATCAGCAGCCATTCTTTGAGTTAGGGGGTGATTTTCTAGAAGTATTTGGATATACTCATTACAGATGATGGCTCCTCTAGCTTTTCCACCTTTATTACCATCCTCTATAAACCTTTTCCCTTCCTATTAAATTCAGAGCTTTCTCTTTTTACTTTTCTCCTTGTTATTCTTTCAGTATTGAATACAGAAGGGAAGTATATCAAAGTCTTAAGCTAGTTATTAAGTTCAATTATGAATAATGAGTAGCCTGTTGCACGCATTAAAAGCCTTGGTGGGGGAAGGGATGTAGGTGAGCTTTATCCTTCAGGCAGCTCTGCCTTTAACTTAATACCTGATCTTTGGGCAAGGTGCCTCTCAGTTACCATGTGCCCTCCCCTTTCACAGGTATTGAGATGGGCAAGTAGGGCTGTGGTGTAACTTAAGAAATTAAACCTGTGGTTTACAAGGCAGCAAGCAGGGAGTGAGTTTTAGTGTTTGTTTTGGTTTTTTATTTTTTCCCTCAGGGAAAAGTAGGACATGAGTCAACGCTTTAAGAAGGGATAAAGAAGCCTCACCCAAGAGCTGCAACCCCAACTGAGCCCCGTGTGGTGCAAAGCTGCTTTCTGCCCCTCTGTCTTGCTGTTGGGAAGGCACGGGGAGCCTGAGCAGGATGCTGAAATGCCAGCAGTCTCGCTACTGTGTGCAATACTCCCTGCAAGGGCCCAAATGGCTCTGCAGGCAGGGAGGTGTTCAGGGCACGCATGAGCCAGCTTTTCAGGTTCTCCCAGGCCTGACAGCTCCTCACAAACCTGCTCTATGTGTGAGACTCAGCAGCCCTTTGAGCTGGAGCCATCCCTGCATTTGAGATGGCCTGGGTTTGCAAATGAGCATGGTTTCCAGTTGATGGCTGTGCAGATCTGCCCAAACACTGGGCAGGGGCAGCACTGCTGCTGGGAGCAGCTCCTTGCTGGGCACAGGGAAATGGTGAAGCCACAACTTCACGCTCTTCCTGTTGATACCCCTCTTGGTCCAGCATCAGTGGCCATACTACTGCTGGAACACACAGTGGTGTCTGGCACTGCCTCAAATGCTGCTCTCCTGCAGAACTTTGCAAACAGCTAATAAGTACTGCTGCTTCATCCTCGGTGTTTCTGTAGGCAGGAGGGTCTTTGCATACCTAGACAGCATCCCTACAGGAGAACCTGGTCGTGGGCCAGAGCAGGGCCATGTCAACTTCGTGGCTGGTTTTTCCAGCCTGGTAAGGTGGTGACACCAAATAGTGTCAACAAAAAAATGGCTAATAAAGAGGAGCTGTCTCCCTCTTCAGGCAAGTGTGAAATCACTTGAACTGTGAGAGGAAAGCCTGGAGGAGGATGGGCTCCTCTAAGACAGTGATTTTGACTCATCCCACCATTAAATGACAATGACCAAAGGCCACCTCCATTCCAGGAACTCCTCTTTGGCATGGCTCAAGCCTAGCCACTTGCTCTTAACAGGTGGGCTCCGCCCACAGACATCTCCTTCGTGATCCCTGTGCATATCTTGGAGGCTCTTGAGATCATGGGCAATGTCTTCCTCTGATGCTTCCACACTGCAAATACTTTACACAGAGGAAGGGAATGAGCACAAGCTCTGTGAGTGTCCAGTCCCCAGCAGTGGCCATTTGCCACTGAGACTGCGATTGGAGTGGGCAACTCTGCCTGTCCTCATAGGGACCTCCTTGGGACTGTGTCACATCAGGTGGAGCTGCACAGCAGGGCTTGCACCTGTTACCTATGATGAGCACCTCTGGGAACAGGGAATTATCAGTTTGGTGCAAGAGTCCCAAACCTGATATATTTGAGGAGGGAGGTTCCCTTGAGGGGATGAGCTGTATTTCAGCAGTGGGGATTACCTGTCTCACCAGCTGCGTTGCAGGGTCCAAAGTCTTTCAGGCTGCTGGAGTTGTAAGTCATGTCCAGGCAGTAGCAATTTGCTGCTGTGGTGTCAGTTAAAGGGGCAACATGCAGGAAGGGATATTCCAGAATAAATCACCATTCTCCCCAATATCAGTCTGAAGATTGCTATTCCTTGTTCCTGGAAGAGAAAAGCCATCTGCTAAGCTTGGCACAAGCACCCAGCAAGGTGTGTAAGGGACAATGTAACACAAGCCACCAGTACCTGACAGGAGTACTCCCCCTGTAAAAGGAGAGTTTGCTGAGAATGTCTTGTAGTGACCCTCTCTTCCTCCTCCAAGAGGTACTACAGCTTTTGAAACAGCCCTTCCAGAGTGCAGGTACTCCCAGTGCTGCCAGGAGGGCTCACCTTACCCCACCTGCCCTACACCCACCCCAGGCAATGAGTGCCACCTGCCCAGCACAAGCCCCTTTGCCCTGCTGTTTTCTCTGGCTAAACAAGAAATAACAATAAATTGCCCAGACCTAGGCAGGGGAAGACTTTGGTTTCTCCTGTGTTTTATCCACAACTGCTGCTGCTGCTGCCACCGTTTGGCAAGTTGTCTGGAGTGCTGAGCTGCAGATGTGAGGAAAGTGGCAAAGCTCGCTGGGGCTTGGGGTGCTAATGACAACATCCTTCTTCCCCAGGTCAGTGCTACTTCCCTGAAGCTTTGTGAAAATTATTCCCCCTCGTACGCTGTGAATAAAAGTGCTTTTTATGGGTTGCTGATGAGCTGAAGTAGCCAACAGACCTGCTGAAGAGGGGACCTATGTTTTGGTTCTTTTTTAGTTCGAGGGCACAAACAGCAATTAGTTACCTCTCTTGTGTTCAGGGGGAGCCGTGGTCCCCGCTGAAGGCGCCTCTGGGGACTCCTGTGCAGCCGGAGCAGCCCAGCTTAGGGATGTGGGGTGGACTGCGGGGTGCAGGGGAGCAGCCCTGCAGCTGTGTCACAGGCGGGGCAGAGGACGTGTTGACGAAAGGCTTCAAAGCCAGGAGGAGACAGAGCCCCAGGCTGCAGGAGGCGGTGAAGCGGGGCTGGAGAGCCGACGGGGAGTGGGATAGGCGAAGGATTTGCCCGAAGGCTTTTCCCGTCCTCCGGGCACGGGCAGGAGCGCCGCATCCCCCGTCCCCGCGCTACCCGGCCGGCGGGGCCGGTCCCGGCCGCCCCGGTCCCCGCAGCCGTTAGGTGGCAGCACCGCACCTGCTGCTGCCGGCGGCCCGGTCCTCCCGCCCGGCGGGGGCCGCTGCCCGCTCCCGGCCGGCTCCGGCCCTAGCGCTGGTGCGGGCCCTGAGGAGCGGGCTCTCCCGCCCCAGCCCTCCAAGGCCCGGCGGCAGCCCGGCCCTGAAGTCAATTAAGACAGAAATTAGGTCCACCTCCTACAGCTACCTACCTACCTGGGACCCCTTTTTAATATCGCCATCAGGAGCTTCGTTGTTCACATCATAGAATCACAGAATCATAGACTGGTTTGGGTTGGAAGGGACCCTGAACATCATCCAGTTCCAACCGCTCTGCCGTGGGCAGGGGAACGTCCCACTAGAGCAGGCTGCTCAAAGCCCCGTCCAGCCTGGCCTTGAACACTTCCAGGGGGCAGCCACAACTTTTCTGGACAACTTGTTCCAGGGTCTCATTGCCCTCACAGTGAAGAATTCCTTCCTTATATTTAACCTAAATCTACCCTCTTTCAGTTTGAAGCCATTAACCCTCATCCTACCACTACATTCCCTTTTAAAACGTCTCTCTCCAGCTTTCTTGTAGGCCCTCTTCGGCTACTGGAAAGCTGTTACAAGGTCTCCCTGAGCTCTTCTCTTCTCGAGGCTGCACAACAACTCCCTCAGCCTGTCCTCATAGGACAGGTGCTCTAGCCTGATGATCATTTTTGTGGCCCTCCTCTGGATTCACTCCAACAGGTCCTTGTCCTTATGTTGGGGGCCCCAAAGCTGAATGCAGTACTGCAGGTGGAGTCTCATGAAGGCAGAATAGAGGGGTAGAATCACCTCCCTCAACCTGCTCATCACACTTGCTGCAAGCCAGGATACAATCACATTTCTGGACTGTAAATGCACATTGCCTGTTGAAACTCATGTTGAGTTTCTCATCAACCAGCACTCCCAAGTCCTTCTCCATAGGGTTGCTCTCAATCCATTCTCCACCCAGCCTGTACTTGTGCTTGGGGCTGCCCTGACCCATGTGCAGGACCTTGCACTTGGCCTTGTTGAACTTTATGAGACTTGCACTGGCCCACCTCTCCAGCCTGTCAAGGTCTCTCTGGAGGGCATCCCTTCCCTCCAGTGTGTCAGCCACACCACACAGCTTGGTGTCATCAGCAAACCTGTTGCAAACTCCAGCCTGCAGTTTGCAGCTTTATTGAGAGACCGTGGTAAAAGCTACCAAGCAAGAGATGTCAGAATACAAGTCTCCATTATATTATTAGTAAAAGACTAACCAAGGGTGGTGGTGTGCTGCTTTTCAGTAGCGAGGGAAAACGTTGATGGCAGCCACTGAGGAGACCCAACTGTTCAGCCCACTTTGCATTAGTCTTCAGATAAAGACAGCTATGGAGAAATGGATGGCACAAGCTATGCTGCTGCTGGTGGCTAAAAGTCTGACCTTGAATAAGGCAAGTGCAAGTAAGAAAGTATTTAGATAAACAGGATTTTTTCAAAGCACCCAGGCATGGTGAACTTCCCACAAAGCAATCCCAGAAATATTTGCTGTTATCTATGAGAACTACTTGGGGACAGGAGGGCATGGGAAGATGGTAAACACAACTTTGTACCCTGTCTTCAACATGGAAACTGGGATCAAAAGCCAGGAACTGCTGACAGTTACATCCCCTCACCCACACACCACCCAAAAAATTCAGGAACAAATAAATAATCTAACTACCTGTGAGGCATGGAGATAAGCAGGAGCCATATGGACCTGTCAAAAACAGAATCTGGTCAAAATAATCTGATTTTTCCTCTATGACAGGGTAACCGCATGGTGAAGAAGAGCCCTGACTGCCATTTAAGCGTCTCAAGGATGATGTAGCTGAGTTGTTGTGTAGGTACAAAACCCATTGGATAATTATACCTAGAGAGTTATCTATGGTTCGCCGTTGAAAAGGAAGGGGTCTGTTGAGTGAAGTTCGGGGACATCTGTTCCGGGTCTGGTTTTGTCCAGCATTTCCATTAATGACATGGATGATGGAGGAGAATGTGCACTTGCTAAATCTGCAGATTGGGAAGTATCCAATGACAGAGTCACTTGCTTATCAGGCCTTTAGAGTAAGCAGGGCCCTGCTAAAACCCACCTGCTTGGGTTGCAGTACCAAGGAGATAGAACTAAGGAGGTACTGGGGACTTGTGACAGAGACAGGTCCTGGAGAAGGTCTGTAGATCACCTGCTGTATTTATGCCAGACTAGAGAGCATCATGTCCATGTCCTGGCCTCATGGGGAGGGAGCTGACTGTGGGAGGCTGTACTGGCTCAGCTGCACTAGGAAGGCAGGTGGCATTTGAGAAGCAGGGGACTTCTCCCAAAGCTCACTGACGCCAACTCGCTCACTTTGTTATTTACTGCTGGCCATTTCTGGTGTCTGCAGATTCTAAAGTTTTTCCCAAGGTTGCGTCAGTTGCTTGGTGCCATTATACAAAGCACTCTCAGCTCAGAGCTGGTTTGTGGTTTGCCATCTGGTCTGAATCCTACACAGTGTGATACCTCTGACTGCAGAAAGAGACCCCACCATCTTCTCTGTACAGGAATGGGAAGGAGAAACTTGACCTGACTAGCCAGCCTGCAGAACCACTGGCCACCCACTTGTATGCACCAGTTGCCTTGTGTGGGTACTGACTGAGTCTGTCCTACTCAGATATGAGACTGTTTCGGTGTAATGTTAATTGAAATGACTGCTTGGAAAGCTTCAGGCTGAAAAATCAGTACCTAAACTAGGCCTTGTCTTTTTTCCCACTGGCTCTAACAGGAGATCATGAGAAACATGTGCTGGAGTTGGCATTCTGCCTCTGTATATTTGAGCATGTCTTTTATTGGCTGAATTCTGCAACAGTCAGCAGCAGCCAGCCTGGTATGCCCCTACCCCAACTGAACTTCATTGTCTCTGTGGGACAAGTAGAGGACCTTCACAAGCATCATAGCAACATGGAGAACAACCAAAGCTGCGCAGGAGCTGTTCAAGGCAAAGCACAGCTACTATAAGAAGGAAGTGTTTATGTTGCTCTTGGCTTCAGCTGGAACCAAGACAAAGGAGAATTTTCCTTCCCTTCATAGACACATCACTCAAGTGAAAGGGTCTCCCTTCAATTCCTTATCCAGGCAAAGCTGCATTTTTACGAGAGATGCTTGTTCTGGCTTTGCTGTGTTCCCACCTCTGCTTGAGAACAGCACAGGTGGAGGGGTGGGGTACATGGAAAGGGGGTAGAAGCAGGACCAGGTGTGTAAAGAGCTCAGCTCCTTCATCAAGGAGTAGGAGAGGATTGTGGCACCACTTGGCTTGGGTTATCATGGAGAGGAGTTGGACTCAGCTGTGAGTCAGGCTTAGTGGAGGAGGAGATATTAGAAAGAATCCCAGGTTCTTTCTTCCCTTGGGTGGAAGAGAAGGCAGTTCAGCACAATAGCACTAACATGAGCTATGTGTTTGGTGGGAAGGCTGGTGGATGGAGACTCTAGCACGGAATGAAGACTGGTCACTGAAGCTACTGCAACAGAACTGGCACCCAGCAGCAAGGTAGAATCCATGTTTTGTCCTAGATGTGTTGTGTCTATGTTTTAGATGTTTGTGCTTGATCTTTGAATGCACATTGCAGGTAGGGTTGTGCTTCCAGAGGTAGCTGTTCCGGTGCAGGGTAATTTTGCTCCCTCATTTTGGATTATCTCAGAGCAAAGAATAATTTTGTTAAAGTGAAGTTGGGCTGACATCTGTGACTTCTTTCAGCATCTGCTTACCAATGCCTTCAGCAGCAGCTACTCCCTGTGGAATAATAGGCTTTGGCAAAGACTGAGTGGCTTGTTTGCTTTACTTGTGAGGGACCTCTTACTGTGTCCTACTGAGGATCCCCTCTTAGAAAAGAGCTTGCTTCCTCCCTGTGTGCTAACAACATTGAAGAAGCCTGTTCTTTTATGCCAGATTTACCTCTTCCGTTCATACAGGAAAGCTTGTTGTGGTGATATGGGCTTTTATGTTTTTTGTTTGGTTGGTTGGTTTGTTTTATTTAGTTTTGGGTAAGAGAAAAGTAAAATATTTGGGTTGTGCTTTCCCCTTGGAGCATGTGTCTGATGAAGGGAAAGGTGGCTGCACGGAGTAGGGATGTCCCGCTCCTCTGCTGCATGTGGAGCTTCCTTGTGCCCTTGGAGAAATCTGCTGCATCCCTCTCCATTGACTGAAGCAGCAGGTCCTCTGGTGCCTGTACCTCTTGGGAGACCCAACCATTTTACAGCTTTCCCAGCAGAAGTTGTGCAGGGACAGGCTAGCAGGGTAGGTTGCTGCAACTGGCCTCTCCCTGGCAACTGCTGTTCAGAGTGGGAGTCCCTGGAGGGACTGCCCTGGGCTGCTGGGAGCCCGGAGGCACTGGCCCCATCCAGCAGAGTAGGGAAGCCTGAGGAGCCAGAAGAAGCTTGGCCTTCCTGCCACAATGGGTGCATGCACCCAGGGAGCAGGGAAGGGGCTTGTCTTCCTTTTCCTATGGTGTTAGAGGGCTTTTGCTGTCCTGAAGATCCCAAATGTTTGTTTTGTAAGTGAGGCACAGTGAAGGCTCCTCTAAGCATCAGGCCCCTGTTCCAGCTCAGACTGCCTTGTGATGGCACTCCCAAGGTTGCTCACTCTCGCTTGGGCTACTGGTGCTTGATTTCTGAGTTTTCAGATGCAGGTTCATGCTCTCAATAACCAGACAGGCAGAAGCCTTGAAGGGATTGTGCCAACTTTTATTTTATTATCTTTTTTTGGAAATGGGATTCGGAGAAGGGATGGGAAGGAGATGTGCAAGGGGGAGCTGACTGTTGCAGAAGGAGATGTTTTGGATGTACACTGGCAAAGGTGCTCCTGTCTGACTGGAAATGACTGAAGCAGTAAAGCATGACAGGCAGGATACCACCTTGGTGGATGTGCTCACTTTAAAGGGTTTTTGGTTTTAAGGTCTACTTTGTAGGTTATTTCATGTACAAAACAAAAAAAGCCTATTATAGTGTCTACATAGGTATTTGTGTATATATATAGCTCATATATATACACACACATATTTTATATCCTTACAACTCCTTCCTTAAGGCTTCAAGTCTGAATGGCCATTAGAATTACAAAGAGAGATGCCAATTGACTGATAGAAGGCTTTCCTTACTGTCTGTGTGATAAATAAGTGGGCAAGAGGTCAACTGAAATCTTGTGCTCATGCAGGGAGAAAGGGGTCAGCTAAGCACTGAATGGCAGCCCCCACATTGCCCTGTCCCTGGTTGTTCCCTGCAGGGGTGGCATCCGCCTGCCCGTGCCATCCCAGGGATTTGGGGAGCTCACCCCTGCGGGGTTCAGAGGGGCAGACTGAAACACACTTGTTTCTGCTGCCCGTGGGTCAGAAGGAGGAGGTTTGGTGGGCGAGAGGGGAAGGGGTTTGGGAGGGGAAGGACAGTCAAAATTCACCATACGATAGTTAGACAAATCTTCAGAGAGGTCCGTCTGCCTGCTCGCTGCTCACTCTCACTCTCTCTTGCTCTCGTGATAACTCTCATTCTCTGCAGGACGTACGCTGTTGTAGGGCTAAAGGTCTCCTTTTGTCAGGTTAAGGTCGAGTCCCTGGTTGGCAGAGGGCAGCCCTTCATACAGGCCTGTCCACGGCGTATTGGCAAGGGCTCAGATTGGAAGCTGCTGTCTGCACCGTCGGATAGGTGAAGTTAGCGTGCTGCTTGGCCTTCAGCCGCAGGCTGGCCAGGCTGGAGTTGCATGTGTCCCTGTACATGTAGGGGCTGGCTGTTGAGGCATAAGGACAGGCACTGGATGAGACAGCAGAGTTGAGGCTTGGGCTGTTCAGGTTGTTGATGTTTCCCAGATTGTTAAGGCTGGAGGCCGGTACTCCAGTCACCGCAGAAGGAACCATGGATGAAGGCATGGTCATTGAGGCGATGGAGCTGGGTGGGGAGAACATGGGCTGGGAGGAGAGGGGACTGACGTTCATGGAGTTGAAGAAAGGGAAGCTCTTGGCCGAAAGCGGGCTGGTGGCAAGCCCCTTGGTAGCCCAGTTGTTGTAGGAATAGCTGGAATACATGTCGTCATAAGGCTGCATCAGTCCGTTGAACTGGGCTCCAAAGCTGTTCTTGCACAGTTCAGCCTGTTGGTTCCTCTCCCGTTTCCTCCACTTAGCTCTACGGTTTTTGAACCAGACCTGTGAGAGAAAGAGAGAGGGAAGGGATGGGAATCACTCTGGGCTGTGCCCAGAAGGGGCCGTGACCCAGTCTCTTTTCTCCAGCAAGGCAAGAGCTGTTGAAGGGCTGGGTTTGCTCCCAGAGAGCTGGGAAGCTGAGCATCTGGAAAAGATTGCAGCAAGATGTCTGGACTGCAGAGTCATCTCCCAGCGAGAATCACCACCTAATTCAAACCCAACCACTGCCATTTTGCAACGCACAGAATAACCCACTCACTCATCAAAGAGATGCCCTTTTAACAGGGAAAAGGGAAGAAAATACTTGCTGTATTTAAGTGCCCACAGCTCAGGAGTAGGGGTTGGGGTTGCGTGACCTGGGAGCAAAGCATTTGAGGGATGTGATTTGAATGCTGCTGAGTGGAGGAAGTAACCTCTCTTATTATGACTTCACCTCAGAAGCAGCTTGGGGTAGGATGTTAGAAGTCTGTCTTCTAACAGGAAAATCTGTTGGTGTTGGATGGACTCAAACAGTATAACTTCCTAGAGCGTGGAAGCTGCTGGAAAGCTATTCATGGTGCTGCTAACTCATATTTCTAGTACCAGAGAGAAGCTCTCATTCCAGCTGGAGCCCTGCCACACTACGCCTGTGACTATGCACAGTAGTTTAGGAACACCAAAGAATGCTCTCCAGCAAGGCTAAGGCTGGGGGACGATGGCCCTACAAGGAAGGGGCCTTCTGGTTTGAGGGTGGTAGAGCTCTGTGGGGCAGAGCCTGGGCTTTGCATCTCCCTGTGTTATTGCAAGGTGGCCCTGGATAGGAAAGGTACCACCTGCATGGGCTCTGTGTGTGGGTGGATGTGTCAAATCTCCAGCCTAAGAGCCTGGTGAGGTGTTTTCAAGACGGATACATTTTCTAGTGCCCCTTGGTTTGGGGGCAGCTTGGTGGCTTGTGTCATAGCTGGCTTCCTCCCCACAAGCTTGGTCCAAGGAAGGTGGGAGTCCTACCCGGACTCGTGCCTCCGTCAGGTTGGTCCAGACTGCAATCTCCTCCCTGGTGCTCATGTCTGGGTAACGGTTTCTCTGAAAAGTAGCTTCCAGCTCCTGGAGCTGCTGGCTGGTGAAGTGTGTCCTCTGCCTCCGCTGCTTCTTCTTAAGCGAGCCGTCTTCAGGATTGGAGTCGTCCGTCTGGTTTTGCTGGGACTTCTCAGTGTCTGTATGAGAAACAAACATGGGAGAGATCCCCTGAATTAACTTGAGGGCTTGGATGCATTTAGGAAGCCTGTTCTTGGAGCAGCCAGTGCATACTCAGTGAGGTCCCCCTTTGCTGCAGCCACCAGCAGCTCCAGCTGCACCCACAGGAATGGCCTTGTCTCCATCCCTCACCCTTGCAAGCACCCACCCTGCACCCAAACCAAAGACCCCTCGATGCAGCATAGATTGCCCTCATTTAACTGCTGTAATGGATGTCAGCTTCCAAGTGACTGGATTTGGATTTTTCCAAACTTCTGGTCTCTGTTTTTCATCTGTTGCAGTTAAGATGGGTGATAGTGACAGAACTTAATCGAGCCAGAATCTTCCTACTCTGCTTAAAACTCTCTGCCTAAGGTGCTCTTTAGAAAAACTGAATGGAAATTACTGCTTATGACACAGCAAATGATCCAATAGTGGTTTTGTGGGCAAATTATGGGAAAAGGCAAATTGCCAATGATAGCAAGTTGAAGCTCTTAAATTAACTGAATGTGAGGAGCACAGAAGGTGTCTAGAGAGGTTGTGGAGTCATCTCCTCCGTAGACTTTCTAAACTCGCCTGGACGTGTTCCCATGCAACCTGCTCGAGGTGAACCAGCTTAAGCAGTGGGCTTGGATTAGGCAGTCTCTGGAGGTCCCTTCCAGCTTCTACCGTTCTGTGATACAAAAACACTTTCATCCTTCCTACCTTTTTATTCCTTTATCTTCTTATTTAGGTGCATGTATTTTTATTTTTAAAAAAAGTAGAAAAAGGCCTCTCTTGGACCTTCCCATGAAGTACTCCAGCATCTACCTGCCCTCCTCCTCAGTTGGAGATCCCTCTCCTAGAGGCAGCCTCTTTCTTTTTGTAGCCCCTTAAGTGAACATCTTGAAACTCTCCGGTGTTTGCGCTTGTATGTAACTGAAAACTACAGCTCAGCCTCCTTGTAGGAATTAGGCCTAGGCCTTAGTGCTGGCTTTGGGCTGCTGTGGCTGGAGGTGAGCAGCCAGGAACTTCCCTGTGCCACAGCTCCTCCCAGGGCTGTTGGTACTCTGCAAACAGAGGCAAAATGCAAATATAAGTATCTTCCAGCATAAAAAGAAAATGTCACATTTAAATACTTGAACAGTCTATGGAGGATAGCTACAGGGATGAAAGCTACAGCTCACATTTAAGTCTGGTGGGAACCAAGACAAGTCGCTACAGAGTAAAATTATTCTAGTGAAAATAAGTGATTTCTGATGTTCACCTCCTCCTTCCTCTGATCTAGAAGCAAGGTGAAGCAGTTCCAGCTGAAAATCAAGTTTTCATCAGGAATGGAAGGAGTTCTTTTATAGTAGGAAATACCCAGCTAAAGTAGAAATGATGGCAAACAGTTGCCAGACTGAAAGAACCTTTAAAAAAAATCCTGGCATCAAATCTTGCCATTACTCCACTGAGAATCAGTTTTAAAATATTTTTTGTTTGTTTGTTTGTGGCTTTTTTTTAAGTGGAAGCTATCTTGAAAGGCTTCAAAGTCCAGAAAAATCCTAACATGGAAGATGTCTTGTACAGCCCCTTGAAAAGCTGGGAGGCAAGAAGACAGTAGCCTGGAATACAGCTAGGTGAGGAAAAAAAAAAAAAGGCTCCTCAAGTCGTATGGATGTGCTCCAGAAAGATATTCCCATAAAAGCTAAATGGAATAGAGAGGCTGAAAAGCTTCTGAGCCCCACAGAGAAAGGACTCTGCTACAGGGCAGTGCTGTACCAAGAGCAGGTGCTTTAATGGAGCCCAGCCACTAGCCTGTTCCTGTGGCAGCATGTTCATTCAGAAACCTCTCCCGCTGTTCCTGGGAAAACTCTCCTTGCAGCTTCCTTCTTCCAAAGTGAGCAATGCCAGAGTCATGGAAAGGAGCTACAGGACACACACTCACTTTTCAGGGAGGAAAGCCTGGGTGCCGTTAGGAAAGGTTTGTTTCTATGTCTAAGTGTTCAATTGATGGAAGTAATGTGGGTTCCCCACGGTCTCCCCACCAGCTGCCTCTGCTTCTGTGGCACACTCGATGCTATGCACCAGCAGAAAAGCTAATGCAAGGAGAGTGAGATGGCTACTGCTCACAACAGCAAGGTGCAAGCTGGCTCTGTTGAGCAGGAAGATGCTGTCTCCCATTCCCAGTGCTAAGACTAGTTTGTGTTTCCATCCAGGGTGTACCTGCATGAGAACTTTCCCAGTGCACTCTTGAAACAGTCAAAGTCATAGGACCTGAAAAGTGTAATGGTAGGAGCTGGCTATGGTCTCACAGTACTCTTCTCATTCCCATGAACATCTTCATGTGGGGATTCCACGTTTAGAAGAACTATTGGAAGCATGGTCTTAATGTGGATCTTTTCTGTAGTGACTCCTTTGCCAAGGAGATAAATCTGATTTCTCAAACTTGGTGCTCTGAGCCAGTGTTGGAAAAGGGAGATTCCTGCATAATCCATCTCCAAAACAGACTGGAAGGGGAGTGATGCCATCATGTCTGAGCTAGTTATTGGGAATGGCTCAGTACAGATGAAGACACAATATTTGTTTGTTCATCTGCTAAATCTGGGTTAATTAAGAGCCCGATGCATACGTGGGATATGTTCCCACAGGGGCCCCTGACTAATCTGGATTTTCAAAGGGGCTGCTGCTAAGCAGGAGGCTGGGTGCTCCTGCTCAGGACTGCCCTTCTTCATGCAGGAAGAAACTATGCCAACAGGGGAAGAGAATGGAGTGAGGGTACCACTGGCTTAGAGTCTGCAGCTGGGTGGAAGAGCTTCCCCAGTACCTTGCTGCTTCTGGTGTAGAACTCTCCATAAATCTTATGAAGTTCGAGGAGATGTAGGAATCATGACTTAGAGCCTGGAAAAATCTCTACAGCTACATGTTCCTCATACTGTACTCTCCAATTCTTTAGCTGCTGCCTGTGGCTCTTCCCAATGATCGCTTACTGGGAGTGTCATCTTCATTTCTCCTCTTTCTCTAGGCAGGGAAAAAGTGCCCTCTGAATGGTGAAGAGCTTGGACATTGCAGTGGGGACCAAAAGTATGGCAATACTGGGAAACAAAAGACCTCTCAGGAAGGACAGACCTTGTGGGTACCCTGAATCCATGCTGAGGATCAGAATACAGGGAGATGCAGGATAATTCCTCACCTCCTCCTTACTCATCCTTGCTCTCCCCCTGACCCGTGCTGCCTGTTGAAACCTCACAGAGGGGGTTATCACAAACCAAAACACACAATCAGAGAAAATGTGGGATCTTCAAGAGCTGAGCCCAGACAAGCAAGATTTGTGCTGTCTCCCTCAGGATCTGTTACTCTGTGGATGAATGAAGCAGAGTCAAGGAGGAGGAGGGAGGCTGCTCTCTTGAGGACAGGCAAGAAGTGCCAGAAATGCAACCCTGCCCCATCCTCGGCTGCCCTTGGTGGCATGCTCTGCCTGACACTGGTGACGTGTGGCTGCCATTGGCCTCTCTGGTGTGAATGCACAAGCTGCCAGCTTCTGCATGCAGGTAATGCTGGCAAACGCCCACCTCCCAGAACCATTTTCTTTCTAGGCCATTTAAGACAGTGGGGAGTGATGCAGCCAGGCACCCGGAGTTTATTGTCAACCCAAAATAGGTTGTGGAATATATCTCATACATGTTCTCCCACTCAATGAAATGACTGTGGTCATAGCTGGAATTAGCTGCTCACGCCTAATGGAAAAAAAGAAGTCAGCTCCTAAATTGGCAGTTTTGTGACATGCCAGGGTGGGCTCAACCGGGAAGGCCACATGAATGGAGATGACTGCCATGCATCCAAAGCAGCTGACAAGGAGCCACCGAGCTTGGGGGTGTGCCCAACAAAGGTACACGTGCAGTGGGGAATTCAGCGGGTGGATTCTCTGACCATAGTCATCCCAGTGTAACTCCCTTCATGATAATTACTCTGGGGAATGTTAATCTGCATCATTATGCTCATCAGCTTTTGCATGTGGGTGAGCCTGGAGGCTTTACATGGGGAGCAGCAGACTGTTCCTGACCCTCACTTCCCCTCACACTGGCACTACTAGGGGCAGCTTTGCACTGTCCTGCTGCATCCAGAGCAAGAAAAGGGATGGAGCATTCACAGGACAGATGCAAAACCCAGGGGAAGCCATAGCATTTGGTAGCTGATTTCTGAGCGCATGTGAATGGTGATGTTTCTTCTTCAGAGCCTGATATAGAATGAAGCAGGCTTGGGGTTTGTTCAGCCTTTGGAAATGGTCAGAGGTACCTTCCTGGGACAGGAGCAGCCCACTGCAGAGCTCTGCACCAAGGAACAGGTATCCAGGCTTTTTCAATTAAAGCAGGGGCAAAAATGGTATTTCCCTTCCTTCCAATTGTCTGAAACTTGAAAGTTCAGCCCAAGGTTAACCTGTAGCATGGGAAGTTTCAACATAAGTGATTTAAACAGAGTTTAAAAAAAAAAAAGGGAGGGAGGTGGAACAGTTTATAACTAGGTGTAGCCTTCTGTGCCTTGGTTGAGATTCTCCATGTTGTGGGGAGAGCTCTCCTGCTCTGTGGACATAGTTCAGGCAAATATAATAAAATCTTAGCTGGGCAGTGACCTGGCTTGCCTGGCTCCTGCCTGCTGCAGGCTGTGCCCTGTGTCAGCAGTGGCTTCCTGCAGCCGAGGCCAGACAGCCCCATCCCCAGGATGGTGTTCTCACCCTCCCCATGGCTGTCGTTGCGATACGCACCCCTGTGCCTTCCCCCTGCTTGATGGGATGGTCATGCTGCCAACAGCACTGTGCTGCCCTGTGGTACAAAAGGAAGCTCAGCATGTCCGCAGGAGCACCACAGCTGGCTCCTGCAAGCCACGGCCACCTAGATCCACCTGCAAGGACAGATTTGGGCCTTTCTTGTATCTTGAGCATCATACTCACCACTGTGGTCCTGCCCTTTGCAGCTGTGCTCGTGTTGAGGGGTTCCGGAGTCCGAGAGAGACAGGGCTGGGCTGCGAGCCTCCGTGTCTGCCAGCAGGTTGAAATCCATGGGGCAGGGATGGGTGGCAGAGGAGGAGGAATCTGAAAAAGCAGATACAGGGTGATTAAGGAGATGAATCTCTCTGTGTGACCTCTCCCTGCCCCCTCTGGGAGGGACTTGCCAACCCTTGAGGAAAGGTCTAGGAAAAGCAAAAGATCCCTGTAGGATCCTTGGACTCTTTGAGTTTCCTGGCTGGAAAATGGACATGCCAGGCTTTCTGCTGAGCTTCCCTATAAATCAAAAGTCATCTAGTGACACTTCTATTTGCAGCCTTCAGAGAAAGAGCCTCCAATTTATAGGTGACATTCAGACTGAAATAGCAACGCTGGGAGCATGCCGTGTAACGGAGATCTGAGGAAGTGGTTCTAGGCCAGCCAAGGGCTGTTAGCACCTTCCCCAGACATCCCGCCTCTCCCATCCTCACTGCCCAGCTTCCCACCTCTTTCTCCCTTGCTTCTTCACAAACCAGTCAAGATCAAGCAAAGCTGTCTGGAGAGTACTAACATAGTACATGCACACATCGCAAAAAAGGCACTCCTGTGCATGGCACTGATAGGAAAGCACATCTGCCTGCACAGCCACTGCCACAGGCAGGGACCCAGGCAGTGCAAGCGGACTTCTTGGAGGTACATAAGGACCTCGGGAGCCTGAATTAACACAGGAGTCACATTACACACCCTTGGGTTCCTGGGAATGAGCAATCCTGGCTGAGCAGCAGCTCATTTCCAGCCTTAGGTCATCCTGGCTGAAGGTTCCCTGTGTCCCTTCAAGTAACTGTCCTGTGTTTGTAAGCCACCTTCCCTGGCTGAAAGCATCCCAGCTGGGAAGCTGACAGTGCTGCTTCATGCATCTGCAGGCAGCACTGGAACTCCTCTAACACCTCTTTCCACATCTTTCTGTCCCAAGATCAATTATTCTCATCATGATCTTCTGCAATGTCCTCATCCCTTCACCTGTATGGCCCAGAGGAACTTGGCTGAGAGCAACTCTTTGTCCTGGATGCTCATGAAGTGGTGCTATAAGCCCAGCCACATCACCTTGGAAAGGTGAGCTGGCCCTGTGTTAGCACTTAATTGGACTTTCAGACCATAACCCTGACATACATAGGACAATGCACTGCCACCAACGCAGGTGTAATGGTTTCTGAAAGCTGGGCTGCTTTGAGGGGACCACAACAGCTCCTGAAATTCCAGTCACCCCAGCTAATACCTCACCTTCCCAGCTAAGGAGCCTCTCCCTCTAAAACATAACAGCAGCCAATGCACCATGCTGGGATATGGGACCTGGGAGTTTAGGGGGGTTTGGACCAAGTGGTTTGGACTTCCAAGCTGCAGGTGGAGGTCAGTTGTAAAGACGGGATTCTAGCTGGTGAAGGACTGCCTGGCCCCTCAAATCCATGCATGTTGAGGAGGGAGCCTGCTGAAGGCAGTGTTTCATCTGGACTCTGCTAGCATTTAGACATGTAAACAAGTGATTAATCACATAGCTGTTGCACCTCCTTTGGAGGTGGATGACACTGACTAAGAATGTATTTTCAGAGCTGTCTAAAAGCTCCTGTCAATTTGAGCTGGGTTGCTGCCAGGGTTCTTGTCAATGCTGACCCCAGTACCTGCAGCATGCTTCCCAGACTGCGGTGAGAGGCCAGGGAGCCAATTCTAGCAGTTATTTGCCTGGTTTCTGCAGCAGATCTCGCTCACAAACCCCCCAGCAGTTTCCCTCCCTCTCCCCTTTGGTTAACCTCCATCCCCAGCCTTTCCCAGGCGCTGATGAATCTGACTTGACACCAGCCTCAGCCAGTGCTCTCTGAAAACAGCATCTAATGAAGGGACCCAGTGCCAGTTTCCCAGACCTTTGCCTCACTCCAGGCTTCTCCTCTCTTGTGGGAGGTAAGTGGCAGAGACTCCATCTTTGCCGTGAGGCTGGTTTCCATTTCCACCTCACAGTGAGCCTGACCTTTGATGTCCGCCGGCTGTGTAAGCTCCTGGCAGCAGCAGGGCACTGCCCTGTTGCTTTTTGCCATGTGTATGTACACGAAGTGATGTGACAGGGCCTGTTTTCTTTAATACCTTTGCATGGAGTAGGGGAAGTCCATCTGCTGCTGATATTGCCATGGCTTTTACCATTACTCTCGGAATTATGCAGAAACGCGCAGTGAATTAATTCCATGGATTAAGTCTTGATTAAGATGTGTGTCACTTTGCTGTCTCAGAATTTATTAAGAGCCCTTCTTGAGGCGGCGGCAGATGGAATTTCTGCCCAATGTTTGTAGATGATAATTTCCCCTCTTCTACAGCCATTTGCATATGATTGCATCTGTCAAGCACAATTTCCTCTCTTCTAGGGCTTGACTCTCTACTGGACCAGATTTAAGGAGGAATTGCCTTGCTGTAACTGAAGGACAGTGTCCTCCTGTGCAGGGTCCTGTTTGCTTTTGAAACTCTCTTTGCATGTCTTGCACTGCTTTCATCTGTGCAAACTGGAGTGGAGATGGGAAAACCAGGGGGGAGTATTTTACAGTTGGTTCCATAGGTGTAAATAACACAAGGTACAAGACTCAGGGGAACCCATTCCTGGCATTGAAAATTCTTGTGTCATCCTGAACTGCGCCAGTGCAGTGGTTACAAGGTTGATCCAAGCCACTGGGCACAACACAGTGTGCTTGGCTTGCCTCAAAGATACAGAAGGAACCTAGATTAAAATTGTTTTTGAAGTATGGCCCGTATTCCAGTTGAAACCGAGACTTGCGGCTCAGAACAAGTTTGCTTTTAGAACTGGATTTAAAACTAGGGGAGATTTTGTACGTATATATGTAATAACACACCTATTGCATGTGCCCTACGTGGTGTTATTAAGTGAAGGCCTTCTCAGCTTGCTGCAAGCAGGTCATGGAGAAGCAAAAGCAGAGGGAGAGGGCAATCTGCTCAGCTCAGTTATAAAGAACCACAGGAAAAGTCTGCGATGGGGACAGAACATGAGCTCTGTACCAGTGTATTTACCCAAAAGAACCCCACACCACTGACACAAAAGGCTGTAGGCATTATTCTAGATTATACAGCCCTTTAGGATTTAATTAAAGGAGCTTTCTTCCATGTTGGCTAGATCTTGCTGTAGGCAGAGACATTAAGAAAGCCAACACTAAACCTTCATGGCATTTCTACTAAGTTGTTTGCCTAGTCTCAGGGAGTTACTGAAATTGGCACCTCAAAAATGTCTTCAGACAAAATCAAATTTGTCATCTCCATCTGAGGCTTCACCTCACTTTCTTTTAACATTAAAGAGTGATTTCTTTAGGGATGGCTCCTGTACAAGTGACGTGCATCCAGGCTTGCTCAGAGGTTTCAGTTTTGTAAAACTAGCCCTGGCTCTGCCATCCGTAACTCATTCCATCGCCGTATGTAATTGCCCCTAAAATAAGATCCCCTAATCTGTAACAAACACACCTTTTCTTCCAATTGTTACCTCTGTGCATCCTCTCCCTGGTGCCTGTGTGACGGTGCCAACAGCTGCCTGTACAGAGACTTCCAGCTGGACAAGGAGCTACTGTCCCTTTCCCACAGGCATGGTGGAGGGCGGAGGGAAGAGAGCACCTCTGGCTCTAGGCTTTTTCTCCTCTCATGCTCATGTTCCCTGTGTGCTGGCTTGCTTTTAGCAGAGATAATCATTTGGGACTCTAACTGTACATTTTTAGGAAGATGATCTGCCTCTATACTTTGGTCCCCAGAAGGTGCTGAGCAGCCTCGGCCTCTTCCTCTGCCCCATGTCAAAGGGGAAGGAGCTGAGACTGCACCTGTCCCCTCCTGGAAGACCATTTTGTTCTTTGGATACGTGTGTTTGCTCAGGGGATGGTGCCATCAGAGTCCCTGAGGGCTGGGACTTCCAAGTGCCACAGGATGCACAGCACATGAATTATACAACAACACAAGAGCCAGGCTCTCTTCACTGGCCAACATGAGTGCTGCCTGAGAGGGGTTCTTTGCCTGCAGCTAGAAAGCAGTAAGGATGGGATGCAAGATGAGTTAATCGTTGTTTCCTCAGGACTATAGAAATACAACCATGGGGAGACCAGGGTTACCCACTGCTAAACATCTCCATGTAGCTTTAAGTCTCTAATCTTAATGGAATTGCAGCAGGAACCAAGAGCAACCATTAATCATTAGAAGATAAACAGCAGCAGCCAAAGAGTGACCCAGAGCACAGAGCCATGACGGGACAGGACAGCAAGCTGCCTGCCTCCAAAAACTTCAGGCTGTGCACAGCCCCAGGCTGACTGAGAAGCGCTTTCAGGCACACACTCAGAAATGGATCATCGACCTCCAGCAAGGGCTGAGTCACAGGTTATAATAAACTTTATTTCTCAATTTAATCTTTGCAGTTGGACACTAACCCCTCAGCTCTGGCACTGGGTCCTTTTGTAACGGTGTGTGCTGCTTTGAAGCTTAGAACATGGTTTGGAGTTTTTTTTCCTCACATTGGTAGAATTGCCAAGGTTCCCTCGGGTGCTTGATATTTTATTGCTGTCAGAGCAAGTTGCCTGGCTTGGCTGGCACTGTCCCATACATACATGGTGTGGGCTGCAGGAGCATCACCAGCAGCGCATCGTGCCAGGCTAACTGCAGCAGCCTGGGCCCTTGCTGCTGAGTTTCCTGCCCACAGCTGGCAGCACAGGCTGCCTTTCTGAGGAGAGTGTCCAGGCTATTTCTACTGTCTTCTCTTTCTGTGCATGGCTCCATGGGGAAGTTCCTGATAATGTAAGGCAGACAGAGGATGAAGAGACAAAGCGCTGTTGCTGACTTGGCTTATGGTGTAGGTAAAACCCCTTGGCTGTTCTGGGACTCCATCTTTCATCTCAAAAATGATGTTAATGAGCCTATCTGAGCTGGTAGAGACAGTGAAGCAAAATTATTTTAAGTGCTTCCAGATTCTCAGATAAGAGGTGCTAGGGAAATGTCCAGCCCTGCTGGACATTGCATAATTCATTCCCCAGGGGCTGGCAGCAGCCTGCAAGGTGACAGCAAGCTGCTCGCTTCAACAAAAGCCTCCAGCTGTGGAGGAGGCTGATGGCTGAAACCTCTGCTCTGGCCATCAGATGGTTAATACATCGCCTGTATTCTGGAGGATTATCACAATGGAAAAGTCCCAAGGACTGACAGCTCCATACCCATGTCCACAGCAAAAAAGCCCACAATGGAATGTGTCCTGTTCGCTTATTTGATGGGCCACACCATGCCCCTGTGCCGGCGAAGCGCCCTGATGTAACCATGCCCCATACACAATGCATCGCCCTCCCCGAGGGGTGTGCCTGCGGCTCTTGGACTAGACCAGTACAAACCCTGCTGAACTCAAGTGTGGGGAGTTGCTGAGACAAGGGGATGTGCTTGGGCTTGGCTTAAAGCAAGCTATTTGCTTTAGTATAATTGGACTCCAGTGCAGCCCTTAGCCTACCTGCATAGTTTTTGAAATGGAGCCTAAAATTTGGAAACAGAGCGCTAATCCTAACACAGAAAGGAAGTCCTGCCAGACTTTCTGCAAAGTTATTTTTTTTCCTAAACTAAACGTTCATACTTCTTGCATTCTTGTAAGCATTGCACTGCCGGTCTTGCCGTGTCCGGATGGGTTTCCGGTATCCCTTGGACGCCCTGACTCAGTGGGGCTTTCAGCACCTTGGCTCCATCAGCCAGGACTGGGATTTTCTTTCTGACAGACTATGCAGTTATATTAATAAAGCCATGCTTTGTTATGGCTTATTTTGTTTGTTAGGCATCTGGAACAAAATAAATCAGCAAAGGCTCAGTTTTGCCCAAATGAATTGTGATCACACAAAGTTGCTGGCGCAGTGAGGCTCCATAGTGCAGGAGTGGTGGGAGTGAGTGTGGTCTGTAATTATGGGGGAAGGCAAGTCCCTCAGCAAAATGAATCCCTTTGCTTTGGGGAAGGGAGGAAAGAGACCGATTTCAGTAAGAAATTCTGCCTGGGAGAATCTCACGACTGAAACAAAGGACCTGCTAAAGCAGAGCAGCAGCAAGGGCCTGGCCCCGACATACCAACCCTGCTTGTCCCTGCCTGCCCTTGCCTGCTCCTGCAGTCCTGACAGGCTGCCTTCAAAGCCCCCCGTGCCAGCACCGCAGGATCTGCCTGTGTCCGCACAGGAGAAATAGCTGCACAGCCACAGTGTACGAGGGACAGTGATCTTCCCTCACACCCACAAGCTAAGAGAAGTGGAGCTGGGAGCAAAAGGAGACAGTTGCAGCGCAGGATGCCGGGCAGGAAGGAGGGGCACAGGCAGCCTGCCTGCAGCTGGGGGGCCAGGCACGCGCTGCTCGCGCAGCAGCAAAGGGCAGCAGGGCCTGGCATCAGCAGATCAGCATGCATTGCTGTATTTATTTGGGTGATTGTATGAATTTGACTAATTATTCCGGCGGTGAAAGAAGCTGACCCGATTCCTGGGGAGAGGCTGCGCTTGCAGCAGCATGGCAGGATCATTTCTGTATCTCTGCAGCCATAAAGTTGGCCCATTTTAGGGAGGCTCAGATAGTGAGATCAAGGACCGGAGCTCTATGACTCCAGCTGCTGTCAGGAGTTTTGTATGCAGATGGAGGACAGCAGATGACTCAGACATTACAGATGTAAATGATTCTCACAATTAGTAAACAAACTCAAGAAAGCCCCTAATCAAGCAGGTGATTGCAGGGGGCTGAAGGTCAAGAAGGATCCCACCGTGCTGTCGGCACGTCACACCCATACGGCTGGCTGACCTCAGTGCACTGTAGAGCTGCCCACGTCCACCATCCGTCAGCACTTCTGCTAGAAATCCTTTCTGGAGAAGTTCAACATTTGTTCTGTGACAAAACTTGGCAAAACTGGCAGCTAGAAAGAAGCCTTTTTATTGCGGGGATGGTGCTGGATCATTGTTTTAAAACAAGCTGGTGGAGCCCAGAGTGCAGGGCTGCAAAGAGAAAAGTAGCAACTGCTAAGGTCGCCCTGATGGCCCCACTAACCACCATGGCCGAGAGTGGCTCTGTTGGTTAAGGCGAGAGGTGGCTGGGTCGCTCCAAAGGATGTGTTGTCTCACAGCACAAATCCACAGTGCTGGAGGGAGCCAATGTCTGCTGTCCTGGCTGTAAGGTTTCCTGATGATTTGTCTTCCTCCCCCCCCACAATTTATATTTAATTTTTTTTTGTTTAAAGCTCTCTGGCAGGAAAACCCTTGCAGGACGAAGGCTGACATGAATAAAACAAACGGATGATCTCAGCCCGCAGTATCCCTCCCTTCTTCCTTGCGATACTGCGGCTGGTAGGGCTGGGGCAGAGGGAGAATGGCTCTGAGGATGCTGGAACTCACTCCTCCCCACTCTGCCTTTATGGACCTTGCAACATGCCCTGGAGGTCAGCCTGTTTACCCAGACATTGTTTGAAGCAGGCCAAGGAGGTGATTATCCCTTCTTAGAGCAAATGCTGTTGGATCTGATCCTGTAGCGTTTTTCAAGTGGCCTGTGCTGTCAGGATTGGGCCCGCAGATCATCTGGTTTTCATGCTGTGTGCCCACAGTGAACAGTTAAATTGTGCATTTCAGGGGCAACAAGGAGGAGCAGAGGGTGGGCAAGCGGAGAGGGCTGGCAGCCCTCTGTCACCACAGCTTCTTACCCAGGTGCCTTGCTTGGGGCCATGGCAAACCACCCACTCTGTGTCCCTAAATTCAGAGGCATAACAAACCTTAGCAAGCAGGAAAACAAGAGGTTTGAATTTCAGGATCCTGAAATGCACTATGCTGCCTAAGGACTGCATACAAACTCTGTCTTTTTTTTTTTTTTTTCTTTCCCCTCTAAATCCTTAGTTTTTTCCATCTGCTAGAGGCCGCATCCCAAGCGGAGCCTTGGGAGGTAGGCACTTTGGGTGGGTAGGAAAGCAAGCTGCAGATCCCCCATTACTCATCCAGCCTGGCCCTCGGGCAATCCCATCAAAGCAGTTCAGAGAGAAAAGGGACAGGGCAGAGCAAAGTGAGCTGTCTCGAAACACTGCCGCTTGGGTCACACCACCTCCCTTCAGCCGCCAGGCCAGCTTTGCTCTGGGGAACCTTGCACCTGGCAATACCTCTGCCTCACCAGCTCTGGGTAACCTTGCACCCAGCAATACCTCTGCCTCACCAGCTCGCGTCAGAGCCTGCAGCAAACTCTCCCTGCAGCCCCAGGACGATGGGAACAGCCTCCCCAGCATCCCACCCTGGCCTGGGACTAGAAGCACCTCTAAACTCAAGCAGTGAGTTTTTTGAGCACCGTTATTAACACCACCCCCCCTCCCCCCCGCAAATTAAGCTGCAAGCCATTTTTAAATAGGACACAAAAGTGCATATTGTTTGTCACTTTGGAATTTCCCCCTGGTTAGTTATGGATCCATACGCAGATTGACCTTTATGGCTCAATTAATTCAACTTAAAGATTTAAATTTTATTTTTAAAATAATCCCCATACATCCAGTCCTCTAGAAAGTCTTACTTATTTCATTTTGGAGGAAAACTTCTATGAATTTACTTAAAAAAAAAAAAACAACTTGCAACAAATGCATAGGGAAAAAAAAAACAAACCACACACAAAACCAAAAACAACCAACCCAGCAACCAAACCCAACTTGTAGAACTGGAAGTTGGGATATTGTGGCACCAAAAATAAAACTGATGGAACAAAAAGGGAATTTCATGTGGTTTTCATTGTCAAGTCTAAGCTCAGAAACAAACAGGAAATAAAAATGGCTAAAACAAAAGAGATTTCTTTTAAAGTGTGTTCAAATCTAAGCGGGGAGCTGCTTTATTTGGGAGGGATTCTCTGTTTATTTGTTTTTCAGAAAGAGGAGTAAATAAAAATGTCCACACAGAGACAGGTCAACTTGATTTACAGTTAAATCCTCATTCTTCTCACTGCTTATTTATAATAAGCTTTTTAAATAAATTTAGACTTGCATAAATGGCAGCATTGGAAGAGGGAAAAACAGCAATAAGGTGTGTGTGGAGGGGCAATGCTTCTGCTTGAGATGAGGCTGAGGGAAGAAGGAACAAAGAGGGAGAGAGGCAAAAGTAACTGTGAACTCTAAGCATTAGTTTTATTTCCTCTTTGTATTTTCTCAGTTTTCACAGGAAGCTCTGCAGGCACTGAGCCTTCCAGGCCATGCCATCCCGCTGAAGCTCCCCAAGTAGCAAATAATGCATTTATTTAATAAAAGCAGTCTGCAGGATAAGGGTGATGTGAAATAGAGCAGCATACATGCTACATCCTGCAGACAGAAGTGTTTCCTAGGCTCTCAGATTTGGGATTGTGGAACTTGTTTGATGGGGGTTTACAAACAGGTATCTTGTCAATCACAATAGCTCTGATGGTGATTTTGAGGGGTTAATTTAATGCAGAAAAAAACAGCTCCCCACATCAGCTGAGATCCACAGCAGCTACAGCCCTATTAATGCAGATCTGAACGCTCTGAACAGCTGAAAAATCAGATGGACAAAATTAATAGCAGCTTCTGTAAATTCAGCTCTGGTTTCCCTCCTCTTTTTCACTAGTTAATAGGGTGTAAATGTTTATTTTCTGGTGGAGCTGCCGTATGGGAGATAGCAAAGAGCATCAGATTGAGGATCAAAGGATAGAGATAGTATTTCTGACTCAGATCAGGCTATTCTGCCAGAGATCAGTTTCTCATCTGCACAACAGGGATATTTCCCTTTGTGCTTAAGCATCCAGGGATCCACCTCTGGAAATGCTAGGTAACTCCCAAGGAGAGACATTATAAGGTGCAGCTCTCTAGAAAGGAGAGCTCTGAATTTGAACTTGTACCCTGCAAATAAGCAGGAAATTTCCTGTTCAGTGTGCAGAGGATTGTCCCTCTTCCCAAATCTGCTGGGCAATACTCTAACACCGGTGGCAAGGAAAGTGAGGGACCTCCCTCACTCACTCTTTTTAAAGCCTGATAATAACAACAGAAACATTTCTCAAGTTCTGCCCCAATAGATCTCCTAGTTCCTTTTAACTTTTAATATTTAATTGTTGCTGAAAGAGTAGATCCATCACTACTCATCCCGTGGGAATTTTTGGGCTCTGGCCAGGCTGCTGTACCTGTCCTCCTCTCTGGTCAGAGGGAAAGGAGGATTTTGAGAAAATCATTTCCCACAGAAGTAACCCCCTCCCTCTATGCCGAGTCCAGCCCCAGTCCCTTATGCTGCCAAGCCTTCAGGAACAGCCTGTGGACTCCCTTAAATGCCCCAAGGAAGCCCAGAGCTAATAACCAGCTTCATTCAATTCCCAGTCACATTATTATCCAATCTGCCAGAGGCATTAATATTCAGGTGTGAGGCAGGAGGAGGGCAGGGGTGCTGGCAAGGGGGAGCGGCACACAAAGGGGAGGAAGGGAAGCACGGCGGGCTGGCCTCAGAAATCCTTTCTCCAGCCGTTTGAAACCCCAGCCCATTTCAGTCGGGTGTTGACAAGAGAGGGTTTTTCCTACAGCCTCAGCATTAACTTTGATGCCAGTTGGTGGAGGCTGTGCCCCTGCCAACAGCAAATGCTTGGGCTTGGCGTGGCCCAGTGCCCTCGACCCCAGCAGCCCATGGCAAGAGGGAGAGCTTTGTCCCCTCTGCCATCATACCCTAAGTAAATAGCAATCTCCCATTTTCAAACAGGCAGATAATCAGCTTGTTCAGAGATGCCACAGCCTCCTGTTTCTGACCATCCTCCCTCAACGGCCCCATGGTCTCATCCTGACGCCTTTCCGACGCAAAGTACACAGCATGAAATCACCAGTTCTCCCCATCTACAACTTCGTTCCTGGACCAGGTACCTCCCCTGTCCCCGGAGCCAGGGCACATGTGCCAGGTCACGAGACAGACCTCATGTCCCCAGCTCATCTCATCTTCCTTTTGGAGCAGTCTCCTAGATCAGGTTTCTGGCTTTTTCTTTTTGGCAGACTCCAAAGTCAGCCTCACCTCTCAATCTCGAGGTTTTGGGTAGCATCTGACGGACAGAGAAGATGCCACTTTTTTGCCAGCTCTCCATAGGATACATTAACCAACACTTTTGCAATCCAGTCACAATTTGCAGATCTATTAATTGCCTAAATTAAGCCCTTATAGCAATGTAATAGAAATTAAGTGAGGCTCGCAACAGTTTCTCTGCCAGAGAGAGATACTGTTTTTAAAACCAGTGTCTTGGACAGGAGACAACTCAGAAATACAGGTGGGCTTTCATAGGGGGGAGCCTTGGCTGCAAGTCACACACACACAGTAACACCAGTAACAGCAGGAAAAACACCGCCCTTGCCCAGACCCCTCTCCAGACTGCTGGGGAAACACATCTCCCCAATGAGGGCTCCTTGTAAGGAGTACCCAGCATAGTGCAACCATTTGCTAATGACAAAATATCAAACCCTGCTCCGCTTCTGCAGACATTTGTGGAGAATGAAAGCAGCTACCATGCTCTGCTGGTCCCTCAGGAGCCAGCAGGCAGCTCTTTGTCCCTCACAGCAAGGCACCACCAATGCCTGCACAAACACCCATCCCTCCAGCTTACTGACAGGGCTGGGAGGGAGCGTGGGGAGCAGAAAAGACCTCGATCCCATTGCCAGAACGGTGGTCCTTTCCCTACCTCTTGAAGGTGGGACAGGAACAAGGGTGACCCTCATGAAAGGCACCTTCCCGAGCTTTTGCTTTTAGCACCTCCTGAAATTGCGGAGGGGCTAGAGCCACTTCATCCTGAGCATCCTCCAGGCTACAGGCCAGGTGTGGAGGACCCACATGTTTGTCTGGGGGATGCCAAATTCTTCTCTTTGCCTTCAGCACTAGTCTCCCCTTGGAAACTGCCCGGAAAACAGGGCCATCGGTCGGAAGGCTGCCTCCCTCTAAGGTGAAGGAACGGGGAAGCAGACGATGGACTGGTTTTGATTCCTGCACTGCTAGCTCGAAGCATTAGCCGGGTGCGGTGGCTCGGGGCTTCCACCCAGGCTCTGCTGGGCCCCGGAGTGCAGCCGCGCGTGTGGAGCCGAGTTCCGCATCTCCTAACGCGCCGGGCCGGGTGGCAAAGGCACGCGGAGCCCCGTGAGCCCCGGACAGAGGACTGCTGCTCCGGGCTACCCAGCCCCGGCGGGCAGCGGGGGCTACACCGACCCCCGCCAGCGCCTCTGCAGGGTCCTGGTGCTGCTGGGGGAGAAGCCAGCCCCCGCCCAGCCCGTTCCCTCAGCTGTCCAACCGCGGGGGCGCCGGCAGAGAGGCCGACAGGTGTGCCCCGCTCGGCGGCTCGGGGCCCACCGGCCACCCCCCGGGGCCCCGCCGCCCCCCCGGGGCCGCTTCAGCAGCTGCGGCGGAGCGCGCGCGCCGGCCCCTGCCGCCCTCCCCCGCCAGAGCCGCAGCAAAGAGGTCCCTCTCCTCCGCTCCGAGGAGGAGGACGGGGGGCAGGACATGGGGGTGCCGCGGTGGCGAGCTAGCCCTTCGCCTGGGGCCGCACTCGTTGAGCGGGGAATAGCCGGGGGAGCGGCCACTACTAGGCTCCGTCGAGCGGCCTCTGCGGGCGGCTGCGCTTCCCGGACACTGGCCGGGACGGAGGGACGCCGATTTGCACCGTGCCCCCGGCGCCCGAGAGGCGACAGAGCTCGTGCAGGCGCCCAGAGGTTCGACAGCCGGCTGTGTCCGCAGCCTTCGGGCGCCGGGCGGCCACGCTCTGCGGGGCAACTTGGAGCTCCCGGCGGAGCCGCCGTGGCGGTTGGCGCCCTCCCACCCGCTCCTCTTCCCGCAGCCCGGCCGGGTCTGTTATTCACGGTCGGGTCCCCGGGAGCCCCGGCTACCGGGGCGCCGCAGCCACACAGGTTCGCCCCGTCCGCGGGGGCCAGCTCGCCCTCTCCCTGGCGCTGCAGGGAGGTCGGCTCTGCTGTAAACAGGAGCCAGCCCGTTACATAAATATAATTTATCCAACTGTCCAAAAGCCGTCGGGCTGCCTTCCTTTTCCCCGGCGACGTCTCCCCGCCTCTGCTCCCCGCGCCCTTTTCCCCCCAGACCCTGCAGAGAGCTGAGCCGCAGCCCGCAGCGCCGTTATTTACAGCGAGCCCCGACTAATTTAAACAGCCCCTGCCCCTCTCGCCTGAGTGGAAAATGGCTAAGTTTAGCAACGGCGAGAAGCTCCAGCAGCGCTTGTCGGGAGGGGCCCGAGGCGGCACCGAGGAGGCGGCCGGGGCTGCGGCGCGGTGGCAGGCAGGGGCCGCCGGGCCTTCCAGGGGTAGAGCAAATGAAGCGCCGCGCCCCGCCACCGGGCGGGCAGCGTTCTCGTCAGCGCCGGGGAGCGGCTCCGCCGCACACAGCGCCAGGACCCCTTCGGTATGGCGGGGCAGGACTCGATCCGCTCGTTCTCCCCTTACCCCTGGCTGCTGCCGCTCCTTGTCCCGCGGGAGGCGGCGGAAAGCGGGCTCCGGTCAGGAGAGGGGGTACTTCCACTCCCAGCCGCCCCGGCGGGGATGCTCTTACCCTGCGCCAGAGTCCGCGCCGCACGCTCGGGCTGGTGCCGAGGGGCTCACGGAGAAAAAAAAAAAAAAGGGGGAGAACCCTGCCCCGGAGGCCGGGGACGAAGGGGCACTTACAGCGGCTCCAGACGCGGGCTTGGCTGGGCGGCCTAAATCCTGCGAGAAGGACGAAGCTGGCCCCCGCCCCGCGGCCCGGGCTGCGCTGCCACTGTCAGAAAGTAAATCCCCCCGGTTCCCGGGGTACTCTACGCCTCGCTGCCAGCCCGGGGCTCACGGGAAGGGTAGAGGCGGAGGGCGCCGGCCGACTGCCTCCCATTCACCCTGGCCATTCACTTTATGGCGGGCGGCCGGCGCCCCCCGCCAGCTGCACCGGGCGCCCCGCTCCCGCCCGCCCCATTCCAGCTGCGCGCCTGCCGCCGCCCGCCCCGTCCAGCACTGCCCGCCCCGGCCCCGCCCCGCGCCCCCACCGCCCAATCGTCCCGCGCTTCATTTGGATCC